>MU738102.1:60230-71983 GCA_026770625.1 Nicotiana glauca
CCCGACTGATACTCAGCAAATCTAAAAATCTGTGAAGTGTGACCAGTCTTGGCGACAAAGGATACCTACTTTGCATATTTCCATTAAGCCCGGCATACCCTGCTATTTCTTCCAATGTTGCTGTGAGCTCACAGTCAGAGAATCTGAAGACATTTCGAGTCGGATCCCAAAACGGTATCAAAGCTTCAACAATATCCTTCTCGGTTTTAGGTTCATAAGTCCCACAAGGCCACCCAGAATTTTACCACTGATTTTCTGCTTTCATCTCCGAGATCATTCTACCATAAATGGAGCTTAAGGTGTATCTCGCTCAGGACTGAGAAGGTTTCGATGTCATTTGAATTCATCCTGCACATTTTTTAAAAGGAATTTAATGATTTAAAAGAAAAATGGCTATTTTTGCAAAACTTTTAATTTAGGAATTTCATATTGAATGACTAAAAATCAAAATTTCTCATCTTGGGGCCCATGGAGCGTCACTCAGCATCATCACAGGCCAATCGCAAGACTGGGAAAGTTTTTAATACCAATTGTGGCTATTTTAGCAAAAACATGCCATGTAATGGCTTATTTTGACAAAGTGACTATTTTTTGTAAAAATACTGTTTAAGAAAATGAACTTGAAAATTTCTCATCCTGGGGCCCATGGGGCATCATTCAGCATCGCCACAGGCCAACGCAAGACTGAGAAAAACCGGCCATGTAATGGCTTATTTAACAGAGTGGTTATTTTTGTAAAGTTCATAGATGACTCAAACTTGATTTTGCGGATACGGCCTTTCAACATTTCCACAAGGGTTATTTCAAGGTTGTGCCCGTAAATTTATTCAAAGTGGCTATTCTTGCAAAAACGGCCTTCCGGCGTCCTTTTGAGGGACATTCGGCTTGTTTTAAACAAAAATAGTACCACCCGACTTATTTATAACCAAATCAAAATTTCGACATTTTTTGGCTATTTTTTGCAAAAGGGTGGTTGGACCCGTCAAGGGTTGCCTACGTATCCCACACGTGGTGAGAATCAAACCTGCGTAGTTCGGGCCAATTGGCCAAAATCAAAACTATTTTTGACCACAATTTACTTCCTATATTTTTCAAATATTTTCTCTTTTTCCATTTTTTATTTTTTTTTTCAAAAATCCGGCAGCATTTCGGTACTATTTGGGTATTGGATTTTTCACAGTAAATGGTTATCTTCCCTTAGTACTAACACTGCTATTTTTTACATTTTTTTTCACTCATGATATATAACCCGATCAACATGTGGAGCTGAGCAAATAAATTCAAGTAGCACGTAATATGCATCAGGATGGTCATTTTAATTCGGGTTACCTGTCCTAGACGGACTCAACCCCTGTGTTGAGTCCCCTAAATCAGAATGCACGTGATGCAAATAAGCGTCCTACTAGGGATCCGGCATGAGTTTATTGTTCTTCTAGGTTTAAATCCTAGGTTTATTGGTCTAGACCTGGCTTACCCGAGCGGACAACTCGGGCCGAGGGGGAGGCAGCGTACCGGGGATACAGAAGCTCGCCCGGCTTTGCAACTTATCCAAACCTCGTTCTAAATTTGGAAAAAAGACTCTAACAGAAGAGAAGCTACACGAAGTGCACCCTTCTCCATGATGTAGAAGACTTAGAAAGAGGGAGTGATTCGCTACAATTTATATACATTTCAACAAATATTAAAGCGATAAATATTTAGCACGGAAAGCATGCAACATGTAGCAAAATCAAATAAAGCCAAATACAACAATTTAATTGAGCTCGAATTCTTGAACCCTGAACCGAAATTCTGGGTTCTATTCCCCAACAGAGTCGTCAGAGCTGTCACACCTCCTTTTTACGCTAATTACACTCCGTGAAGGGTGTAAAGGAGTTTTTCTAATTAAAGGACAATCGAAATGGGATTCATTTTATTTCAGATTCAGAGTCGCCACTTGGGAGATTTATGGTGTCCCAAGTCACCGGTTTGAATCCCGAATCGAGGAAGGGGTTTGACTCTGTATTACAGTTGCGAACCAGAAATCCGGGTAAGGAATTCTGTTAACCCGGGAGAAGGTGTTAGGCATTCCCGAGTTCCGTGGTTCTAGCACGGTCGCTCAACCGTTATATTTGGCTAAAATTTAATCTTTATACATGTTATCCTATTTGTGCAATTTTAGAATTAATTACCGCTTTAGTTATTTTATTAAGAAAGTGAACGTCGTTTAAGAATGTATTTTTTGGGATCACTTCACATGAAATGCACCCGGATCCTCGACACATTCTTATTCAGCGTTTTCGGATTTGGATTTGGGTCACATGAAATGCACACCCGAATTTAGAAATATAAGATTATTAAAAATCATGCCTAAAGTGACTAACGTGTTGTTATCTTTTGGAAAGGCCGTGAAATTTGCTAAACGGCTTGTCCCGAATACTAAGTATTTTATTAAGTAATTAATGAGGGCCTCGCAATTGTGTATTTGATTTGGCGAGGCTCGTCTCATTTTTATTATAGGCCAAGTTGAGTAACTAAATTTTCTATCCATATTTTTTTTTGTCTCTAATAGATGAATTAATTCACAAATATAGATTCGGGCCTTGAATTCAAGTCCGAATTCAAACAAAAGGATAAAACCTTTTAGCTTTAACC
Source organism: Nicotiana glauca (assembly GCA_026770625.1). Taxonomy (NCBI): domain Eukaryota; kingdom Viridiplantae; phylum Streptophyta; class Magnoliopsida; order Solanales; family Solanaceae; genus Nicotiana; species Nicotiana glauca. Next base: position 62,865 of record MU738102.1, read on the forward strand.
CGCTACCTAATTAAGGACCCAATTTTATAATTATGAATTAATTTACTTTCTCCTGAGGTGCATTTGATTTTCAGCAACAATTGAGCTCGAGATTAACCTTTTTAAAAGGATCTATTTAGGCCTGATATAAACACAGATAGGTCCAAGAGGCTATAATATCCCGGGCCATTATGGGATTTTTATTATGATAATCATTAAACGTATTTTAAAGGAATTAACTATATAATCAAAAATGTAAATTAACTATGATATTTGATAGAATCAATTTTCAACTGTTTAGTGATTGACAAATTTATGAGCCAACGTTAAATCAATGTAACCTTAAGTTCTACTGATTGACGAAATATGAATTCGAGATTTTTTTTTAATCTATTCTTCACACTGATTCAGAACTAACAATGCTTAGACACAAATATGGTGACTTCAGGGCTAAATTATCATATATTGACGCTAATGAAACTGTAAAATCATGAATTCATTATTGGCAGACTTTCTCCTAAGTTCAAACTCACATTACATGAATTGAGACTAAACTATATCATGGATAACAAAAAAAATTATGAATACTAAACAGTATCTAACATTAGTAACACAAATCCAAATATTAACACTATCTAACCAAACAGTCCATATAATCAGTATTGTCATTAGTAACACAAATCCAGCTGATAATTCAAAATGAGAAATTCTAAACTATCGGTTCATCAATCTAGTCGAGAACTTAGACAATTTGAATTATTTCATGCAGTTTAAACGCAATTTTTTCTCATACAATCTGATACTTCAATTACATATACGTATCCATGAACTTCTAAGACATCTAACGTAAAGCTACATGGAAGTAAACCTAAATTTGAAGCTCAATTCATATCCAATGGAAGGGCTATGTGCTGTGTACCTGGAAATCAAGTTACAGAAAAAGAGATGGAAGTCAGCAGCAGATTGAACAGTCAACAGAGCAAACGACAGCTCACAACAGTGAATTTAAATCCAAAAATGAATCAGCAACTCCAGAATTGCAACACAGGAAACAACAGCATTTAAGTCGATCTAAACACAACTCAATTTGATTCAAAACCACTAGAAATTAACCTTGATGCACCTTTAAAAACCCAGCTGATATTAATTGAACTGGAAAATGCAGTTCACTACTAAAACAAGATCTAGGCTATGGTTTTTAAACGAAACAGTATTTTTTTTTTGGATTATTTTATGAAGATTTCTATGGTTTTTCTTTTCTTTTTTTTTTTTGATTTTTGAATAGCTAAATTTCAATCTCAGATCTAGGAATTAGAAGGGAAAATTTTTGGGAAAATTTTGGGGTGCCAAACTTGTAGATTAAGGCATTAGGGACTGCTTTTATAGGCAAGACTAAGGGTAGCCCTTCAGATTTCTTATTTTGCTTTTAGTCCTTCTTCTATTTTTCAATTTTATTCAAATAGTCCCTTATTTTCTGACTTCTTCCTCAAGTTATTACCCTTAATTCTTAAATTTTATCTTAGAGCCCCTATCTAGAAGCTTCTATGAAGTTCTAATTTAGTTGCTATCAAATTACTTAAGTAAACTACCCTTATCGCCCCTACCTTAGTTTTAAAATTACCAACCTACGTTAGCTAACCTAAACATTCTAACTAACCATGGTCAAACTAACCATTCTGCAACTTAATTAGTTAAAAATATCTTCAAACACAACTCTACTGAATTCCAATTCACCAACTTATTATTGCTTCTTGGCAGTCAACAAAAATAATAAAACCAAATCAGTATAAAGAAGAAGAAATCAACACTGGCAAAAAGAAGATCCATGAACATACAAAATCATTAATCAAATTATCAAACTGAAACTAAGCTAAAAAATAAAATTTCAGACCCGAACAAATTTATTATCGATCAAAAGAAAAATAAATTCTTGTTATTGACTACTATAAGCAAATCAAACCGAGTAAAACAAACAAGACTCAATTCAATTGATCATGGAGAATATTCAGTCGTGGAAGAGAAAAATGACTCAAACAAAGAAAAACTTACCTATGCAATTTAGGGTTCCGCTAATTCTGTGATGTAATATTCGAGCATCGTTGAGCAACATTTCGAGCCATTGATGACGGATTAGGAGTGGGGAGGTGAGGGTAGCATGTGGTGTGATTTTACCGGGATTTTAGGGTTTTTGGACCAAATTTTAATCTCATATTCGAGGATCCTTGGCAAGTTTCGAGGGAAATCAAAGCCACATGTGGATTGGGGAGATAAAGGAAGTGCTATGGTGTTAGTTTGGTGTCGTTTGGGGGTGTCGTCTGGGGGTGTCGCCGCCGTGGGCGGCGGAGGCGGCATCACTAATTTTACGATTCAAGCAGGTTGGTTAACGTTTGAGAAAAAATATTTAGGGCATCGGAAAGTGGAGGGGAAGAGGAATCGATAGTACAAATTTAGGTGGGTTTGGAGCTTGACCGCCGCCGTGGGCGATTTTCGGCGGCGAAGTTAAGGTGGAGCCGGCGGAGATGAGGAGGGGTACGAGGAAGAGAACTCTGGTCTCTAGGGTTCTCAGCAAATTTGGACAGTTTTATCTAAAATGTGAGATTGAGCTAGGGCCATTGGATTAGGAGAAATAAACGGTCCAGATTAAAGGGGAGTGAAACGGCGTCGTTTGGACTTATTTGGAAGCTGGACCGGACTTTGGGGAAATTGGGCTTGGGAGGGAGGTTTGGGTAGGGGAGTCCGGTCAATAATGAGCCCAAATTGCTCTTATTAGAGAAAACCTTCTTATTTATTTTAATTCAACTGCTTTCTCTTTGTTTTATTTTTTATTTTTCCATTTTGTATTTTTTATTTATTTTTTCCTAATTTTATAATTGTGCAAAAAATTAAAATAAAGTCCTAATATTCCAAAACTAAACTAATTAAATTCTAAAATTGTTTTAAATCTATTTAAAGATAAATGCAACAATTAACAATCAAAAGTGCAAAGAAACTATTTTTTTGTTATTTTCTTCCTATTTTGTTCTAAAACAAATTAATACTAAAATATGAAAATAGATTCTAAATGCAAATGCATATTTTTGTATTTTCATATGAATTAAAATGCACAAATAAAATGCAACAATTACCAGAAAATACCACAAAATTTAAAAAAAAATATAAAATAATAAAAAAATCATTTTATTTGAAACTTTTGGAATAAAATTGCTTAAGGCAAAAATCACGTTCTCACAATTACCTTTTGCTTTGATAGGATATCGCACTACTGTTCGCACGTCGGTAGGGGCGACTCCTTATTCATTGGTGTATGGTACGGAGGTAGTGATACCTGTAGAAGTTGACTTCAGATTATTGCGGAGGCAGAAATTGATGATGAGTGAGTCAAAGCCTGTTTAGAACAATTGAGCTTGATTGATGAAAAGAGATTGGCAGCAGTATGTCATGGACAGTTGTACCAACATAGAATGGCAAGATCTTATAACAAGAAAGTGCGTCCGCAAAAATTTGAAGTAGGGCAATTGGTATTGAGGCGTATTTTAGCTCACTGGGCTGAAGCAAAAGGAAAGTTCGCCCCCAACTGGCAGGGGCCGTTTGTTGTAACACGAGTATTGCCCAATGGTGCATTGTATCTAACAGATGTGGAAGGAAAATAGGTAGAAATGGCTATCAATTCTGATACAGTCAAGAGATATTATGTATGATTTCTTTATCTTTACGTACTTGATTGTATTTGGCATGTTTTAAGATTGAAATAATGAAGGCATTTTGTTCTGCTATCCAAACACTTTATCCTTCGTTATCTCCTTTGAGCCTTATTATATTTTCTTTCGTATCTCTCTTTCTGAATCAACAATAAAACTCGAGGATCAAACGGGGAAATCAAGTGGAGAAACAAGAAAAGAAAAGAAAAAAAGAGAGAAAAGAAAAAGAAAGAAAAGAAAGAAAAGAAAAGAAAAGAAAAGAAAAGAAAGAAAAAGAAATGAAAAAGGAAAAAAAGAAGAATGGAGGGAAGGAAACATCGCAGCAATGAAGCAATTTTATGACCTGAACTACGTTTGACTTGATCCCGAAAGGGTACGTAGGCAGCCTCACTGAGGTTCAGCCACAACAAAAGAAAATCCAAGAATCCCCAAGAAGGAAACTGGGGCAGAAGTTATGGTTGTTGCGAGAGATATGATTCCGGAAGTTGTAATTTTGAACCCACATTTGAATTATTTTGAGCCTTTATACCCTTCCTTCTAAAACTCATCCAAAAGCCACATTACGGTCCAAAGAAAGACCTTCTGATCACTTTAAAGAAATGTCAATACAAGCAGGTAAGGTGATTCATGTTGTGGACAACACTCTGGTACCAGAAGAAAGAGATATAAAAAATGAGAGAGTCTTATTGGTGAAAACCCTCACGGGCACTGTAAGATGAAGTGAGTTTGAGAGATATTGAAAATGAGAGAGTCTTATTGGTGAAAACCCTCACGGTCACTGTAAGGCGAAAGTGAGTTTTTCGGATGGGCAAATAAAAGAAGTCTGTGGTTGAAAGGTGTTTGAAACATGGCAAAACAAGCAAGGTTTGGGTTTTTGGTGAAAGTCGGTTGTGAAAGTATGAAACAGCAAATGTGGCAATTGACAGTTGATTGGTTGGACAGACTAGGCCGGTTAATCCAAAATCCATGGCACGATCAATGGAATCAGCCTTTCTACTCAGATAAGTCCTATCCTTTTTCTCTTCATTACAACTCATTCGTTTTCAGAGTCTTTCTATACTCAAAAACCTTCGAGGTCATTGCATTTCATTCTCTTGAAGTCTGTCTATAAGACGTTTCAGTGTCAGTTCAATTCAGAAACAAAAAGAAGGATGTCAAGGCTAACTACCAGCTTCCCAGTTGTATGGCACAACGAGATCGGGACATGTCAAAAGAAAGTAAAACATGAAGGACCAATGCAAATCCCATCAGTAGGGTAATTAGATAATTGGATGGAGAAGAAAAGTTTCACAAGAAGGGGACAAAAACACAAAACAGTAACATTTGGGTCGTTAAGATCAGAGGGTTGAAAGTCAGCCAAGAAGTCATGGCAAGTCAAAGCAAGTCCAAATAAGCAAGTCAAAGCAAAGTTGGAAGCGGGAGCATGGCCAACAAGAATGCCAGCAGCTAACCACCATTTTTATTTATATTAACAAATCTTTCTTTGATTAAAACAGGGGCAGAAAGAATTTTTCTTTGTAAGCAGGAGCCTACCTGAAGAACAAGGGAATATCTTTTCTAATGCGGCAAGCAGGCGCCCACCTGGAAAAAAAAGGGAATACATTTCAAGCACAACAGTCAGGCACCCACCTGAAGAACAAAGGAAGTAGAATGCAAGTCTTATATTTCAAGTTTAATATTCGGTAACACAACGTGCCCAGTTATCAAACTGGGGCAAAAAAATTTCTTTGTTTTTGTATGGTTGTTGCAAGCAGGAGCCCACCTGAAGAATAAGGGAATACTTTTCAAACATCGCAAGCAGGAGCCCACCTGAAGAACAAGGAAATATTTTTCAAAAATAGCAAGCAGGAGCCCACCTGAAAAATAAGGGAATATCTTTTCGAATTAGCAAACAGGCACCCACCTGGAGAACAAGGGAATATCTTTTCAAATACAGCAAGCAGGCACCCACCTGAAAAACAAAGGAAGTATAATCCAAATTTTAGCCTTTAATTTTAATATTTGATAACATGATGTGCCCAGTCACCATACTGGGGCAGAAAAATTTTCTTTGTCTATTTTGTCGTGAGCAGGAGCCCACCTGAAGAACAAGGGAATAGCTTTCAAAATTCAGTAAGCAGGAACCCACCTGGAGAACAAGGGAATTCATTTCAAAGTTCAAGCAAGCAGGAGCCCACCTGAAAAACAAAGGGAATCCATTTTCTAATGCAACAAGCAGACACCTACCTGGAAAATAAGGGAAGTATAATCCAAATTTTAGCCTTTAATTTTAATATATGATAACATGATATGCCCAGTTAACATACTGGGGCAGAAAATTTTCTTCGTTTGTCTATTTTTGTCGCAATCAGAAGCCCACCTGAAGAACAAGGGAATACTTTTCAAGCATTGCAAGCAGGAGCCCACCTGGAGAACAAGGGAATACTTTTCAAAGCATCGCAAGCAGGAGCCCACCTGGAGAACAAGGGAATACTTTTCAAAGCATCGCAAACAGGAGCCCACTTGAAGAACAAGGGAATACTTTTAAGCATCGCAAGCAGGAGCCCACCTGAAAAATGGACACCTATTTCAAATTGTAGCAGTCAAGCATCATCAAGAGGAATGGTAAAACATCGCCAAGGCAACAACAAGAATACCGTTGAAAGAACACAAGATACAAGTTCAAGGCAACACAAGAGCAAGTTTGAAGGCATAGGATTTCTTGTAATTCATGAATCATAGCTTAGGCTAGCTTTTTTTATTTTACCACGATGTAATAAGGGGTCAGCAAGCAGTAACAGCAGCAACAACAGTGAAATCACAGCTCCTGATAGTCCCAGCTACCAGACACTCCTGAACTACACTGACCTGATTCCTGTTTAGCCCGGGATATGCAGGCAACCTCTGAAGCAGGGTGCGGTCAACTCTTTCAAAATGCTTCATACGGAATATGCGAACAGGCAAAAATCGCTCATTTTCGCTCTCTTGTCTTTGCACGAGAACTCTTCGTGTTTCCGGGCAAAGATGTGAGTACGTGATTTCGAGCTGTGAGCACGTGATTTTTTCCCTAAGCAAATTTTTCCAAAAATTCAAACAAAATGATTTATCTTTTATTTTTACAATTTTTGTGCATTTTGGTGTTATTTTCTGATAATTTTTGTATTTTTATTTGTGCATGATAATTCATATAAAATACAAAAAATATGCATCTGCATTTAGGTTTTAATATCACATTTTTAGTATCAAGTAGGTATTAATTCATTTTAGAACAATTTAAAGAAAATTACAAAAAATAGTTCACTTTAGCGTTTTATTGTTTTTATCGGAAATTACTACAAAATAGTTTCAAAAGTAATTTTAGGCTATTAATTAGTTTAGTTTAAAGTTTTATTTCTATTTTTATAAAAATTCAGAAAAAATACAATACAAAATAAAAATACAAAAAATACAAAATGAAAACAAAGCAAAAGAAATAAAAAGGAAAACAAAGAAAAGAATAATTGAGTAAAATTGGGCTGTTATAAGGAATGCAGGCCCAAAAACCTACCCAATCCGCCAGGCCCAAGTAATCCATACCCAAATCAGTCCCCGGTCTAGCCCCCTTAGAGTTAAACGACGTCGTTTGGCGTCTTCCAATCCTAGCCGTCCAAAGTGTTAATCCAACGGTCCATATGCGATATTAGTTAATTAATAAAAGTGCTTCATTTCAGAAACCCTAAAATCATTTCGTCTCCTTCAGTGTATCTATCCTTCCGTCTTCTCCGCCTCCTCGCCGGAACCTTCACCGGCGGGAAACGCCATTAACGCCGATGACTACCAAAATCAAACCACAACACCCTCTCCCCTTCCTCTTTCCACCCCTACCATCTGTTTCTTTCAAATCTCACCCTAGCTCTTCGAATAATACAATTTCCTTCGCCGGAATCCTACCACCGGCGAACACCACTTACTCTAATGACCACCAAAATAACACCCCTAGCTCTCCTCTTTCTCCTCTTTCTCACCCTGACGTTAGTTTTCTTCGAATCTTGACGGAAAACTTCGAATATTGATTTTAAGTTTTCCGGCCAAGATTCAAGGTGTGCCAAAAATTCCCAAAACAACACATTAGACTTGCCTGAACCTCCTTTATCCAACCCCCATAGTATCTCCCTTCAAACTTGCCAGGAGCTTCTCGAATTCTAATTTCAAAATTCTGGTCAAGAACACTAGCAATTCTTAGGGATACTTGACCATAACACCCCTAATAATGTGTTTTCTTTTGGAAAACACACCATTAGGGATGTTACGGAACAAGAATCCTGGAGGATTCAAGCCACCATGGTTGACCGGAGCAATTCGAAGACATATTTCAAGATTTTCTGAGAACCCTAGATAAGTTTTCTTAAACTTTTTCTTTTATTTTTGTTTAACTTTGTTTTGTTCATGCGTGCGCTTTGTCTGATTAATATTTGATTGTTTGCTTGCATCTTTCTGTTCTGTTCTTTTTCTTCTTTTCCATTATTCGTAATCAAAATTTTGACCTTCTCTTTGAAATTCTTGTCTGAGTCTATCATGTTGTTCCGAATAGTATGTGTCAATTTTAGAATTTTTTTTGATTAATTAAATTTCAAGGTTGATTAGCCTCTGTTTCGTGTGATTCTGCTAGGCTCAGTCATTTTTTCAATAAGTCTTAATTTGTCACGACCCAAAATTCACTAAGGGTCGTGGTGGCACCGGACACTGCTATCAGGCTAGCCAAGTCAAATACTAAATTAAATCTCGTTTAACACTTTTGAAATACAGGATTTTTCCTTCATTATTTAGAAATTTTAAAGAATATATTTTCGAATCGAATTTAAAAGTTAAGCAATTAATACAATACTTCGAACATCCCAGAACCCGGAATCACAAGTGCATGAGCATCTACTGACAAGAGAAATAACATACAACATCCGTCTGGAATACAATGGATGGAAAGTAAATACAGTACAAAGGAAGGGACTACTCTAGCTGCGGCCATCTCGAATGATGCAACTCACCTAGTCCCANCATACATATCAACAGTGGATTTATTATCTAACATGGTTTTTATCCAAATAGAGGAAACAAGTAAACACGTAATTCCTTTATAGGAAATTTCCAAGGTTTCTTTTCATTATTAACAATATGATCTCGAGCTATAGTGAGGCATGTAACAGCTTAAATAAATCCAGGCAGCAACATAAGCATGCGCAAATCATACCGAGGCGACGGCCCGATCCAACAGAAATAAATGTGCATTTGTCGAGGATCGACGGCGTGCCTATAGATGCATCTATTAATCTGCCGAGGCGTTCGGCCCATTCCAAAATAAACACGCACAGACAAACATTCAGTCACGAAGTCCACATAGAGCAATTATCTAATGAAGGCCAATTTTCTTTAATAATTTGAGAAAACAAAGCTTAAGTCTTTTAGAAAATCCAATTATTAATTTAATGT
>MDKF010459576.1:0-45496 GCA_026770625.1 Nicotiana glauca
TAATTTATTCTGCAATTAAATTCTAAGCTAATATGCGAAATTATGTAAAATGACCAAAATACCCCTCGGGCCCCATATCTCGGAACCGGGTAAAGTAAAGTGTCCCAAAACACTCCGAATCCTAGAACCGAACGTCCCAGCAAACCAAAATAGCAGAAATGAACTTAGGAAAAACAGTTAATGGGGGTTCGGGGCGTAAATTCCCAAAACGACCGATCGGGTCGTTACATTACTATGCTAGAATGTTGATTGAAGTTAATGTATCCAAGCCACTGCCAGATACAATAGTAGTAATGGATCTAAATAGGAAAAAATCTCAACAAGAAGTGGAGTTTGAATGGAAGCCCCAATTCTATCCAAAATGTCAAGTTATTGGACACAATTGTACTAAGAATCTTGAGCAACAAGTGACGGATAGACAAGTACATAATAGAAAAGGAGGGGAACAGAAGAAGATAGTGTAGGAATGGAGACCTAAAGAAACTATGACCAAGCAGAATGATGACCAACAACAGGTGACTACAGAAGTCAATCAAAATGGAGTGGATGATAGAATGAGCAAACTGCAGCTACAAGAAATTGCAACACCAGCTGAGAAGGATAGAAGTCTCAGTAAAGGAAATGAGCAGATGCCTAATCTAGAATTGAATCTAACCAATTTTCCAGAATTGAGTGCAGTGATGGTGTCCAAAGCTAGGATTGGATCTACAGGGATAAAAAAAAAGAGATACAGAGAATAAGGCAAGTCAAACCTCCTGACCAAGGAGGACCTATCATAGCTCAATGACTTGGCTATTCTGGAATATTAGGGGGGTGAATAAAGTGTATGAACAAAAAGAGTTAAAGAATTATATAAAAGCAAAAAATATAAAAATACTGGGACTGGTGGAAACAAGAGTTAAGAACACATAGATACAAGAAGATAGCTACAAAAATTGATGCTAATTAGGGTATTGTTCATAACTATTCAGCTGCTGTCAATGAAAGAACCTGGCTGATGTGGGATCAAAACTCCTATAGTGTAAATTTACTAAGGGTGGAAGCTCAATTAATACATTGTGAAATCACTTCAAATGATTTCCAATGTGTGATGATTGTTGTTTATGGTTTTAATACTATGAAAGAGAGGAAAAGTTTCTGGAGTAGTCTAGAACAAATAGCACAGAGCACTAACTGCCCATGGCTAGTTTGTGGAGATTTCAATGCAATGCTAGTAACTACTGATAGACAGAGCTCCCATCCTGTAACATTCAATAAAGTTAAGGATTTATCTGAATGCATTCATTCAACTCTATTAAATGAATTACAGTGGAAAAGTGACTATTATACATGGCCAAACAAGCAAAAAGGAGGAGAAAAAGTCAATAGCAAGATTGATAGAGCTTTTGGAAATCATGATTGGATGATGAATTGGGGCCATATCGTACTTGAATATGATCTACCTAATATTTCAGATCATGCCCCTATGTTGTTAACCCTACGAGCACGTGATTTTTGCCACGCTTAAATTACTCATATAAATTCCTTAGAATTAGGATTTTTCTTTATTATTTGAATTAACTGGATAATTTTGTGTCTTGTTTGCATTTTTGTGTGCATTTTTAGTTGCCATTATTCATAAAAAGGGTACAAAAATAGTGCATTTGCATTTAAAATTCGATTTTATATTTTAATGTTACTAGTTAATTAATATTACTAAAATAAGAGAAAAATAATAAAAAATAGTCCTTTATAATTTTAAATTTAATATTTTACATTTTTGATTTAGTTTCCTCTTAAATTAGGAATTAGTTAATGTTAGAAATTAATTAGTATAATCTTAGATTTAATTTGGGTCTTTTATTTTACATAATAAAATTAGGAAGTAAAATACAAAAATCAAATTAAAAATCAAAGAAAAGAAGAGAAGAGAAAAGAATTGAATTAGATAAAAGGGGCATCAGGCCCTTTGATTTTGGGCTCAATCTCGTCCAAACGTACCCCTTACCCAAGCCCAAATCATATCCTAATCCGGCCTGCCCCCCTTTGCAACAAAACGATGTCGTTTCGGTCAATTAATCTTGGTCGTCCATACTCCCAAATCCAACGGTCCAGATTTAGTCCTTCGTTTTGAATAAAAGTGTAATAACACTTTACTAAATTTCAACGACCAAACCCTCCTTCCTCGTATCTCCCCTACCCTTTCCCGTCTCCGCCACTCCTCCGTCGTCTGCCGCCGGCCGAAAATTGTCTCTGCCGGCGGCAAGTCTCCGATGGCCCTAAAAATTACACCACAGACTCCCCAGGTCCTACTCTTTCCAAACCCCAAACCCCCATGGCTCAAATCCTACCCAATCCCCTCAAATCTACCAAACCCTAGGCGTTGCCACCACCGTGCACGGCGGCGGCGCCCCAAACCATCCAATCTTAACAAAAAAATACCCCTTGACCTCCTTCATCCCCTCTTCCCCAATCTCTACTTATCTTCCTTCGAATCCCCCTGGAACTCCTCAAATATCGAATCAGAGAATCAAGCCCTAAATCCACAAACTCAAATTCAACAGGCCTACCAAGGATTTTAGACCGTACCAGACCTTAATCGTGTGTTTTTCACATGAAAAGCCAAGATTAAGGCCTAGTTTGGTCCAAAATCAGAGGATCCTTCAAATTTTTCAAGTCTGTCCATGGCCACTCTAGGATGTCTCGAGGTTTCTTTTGTTAGTTTTGCTTTTATTTTTTTTAGGTGTCATCTGCTTCTTCGTCTTTTTCTTTCCTAGTTTTTTTTTCAGAGTATCTTGTACGTGCATGATAGTTTTTTTTTAAGAAGTGTCTTTTCTTTAATTAGTACTAATAGTTTATTATTATTTTAGCTTAAATTTCAGTAAGTACTTGAATTTTCAAAAGTGGCTCGAATTGTAGTAATTGGTTCTTATTAGCTTAATTTTTGATTTTGTTTCTATTTTGGTTAGTTTAATAGTTCAGTATTAGTTTAATTCCAATTAGTTCTAATCGTTACGATAGTTGGATTTTCTTTTAGTTTCACCTTGATTCAATTGGTGTTTTAGCAATTCTGATAAGTAGTGTAGTATTTGTGTATTAGCTTTGTAATTTGATTTTGTCTCCTTTTAGATTTTAGTTTAATTGTGTTTCAAATTTGTCTTGGGTTATTGTTTGATTTTTGATTGATTGAATTGATGTTTCTAGTTTTAATTGTTCTGCAATTCAGCGTTCATTTTCAATTTAATTAGGCTTAGGGTTTGGATATAGCTGATTTAGACTCACTAGGTTCAACAACAATTGTTTAACTAGGACAAAGAGGGTTTGGTTGGGTTAGTAATTTCAGGGTTAGTTAGAGGTATTTTGGGCATATAAAATGGGCTGGTTTGCTAAAACTTGGTAATTCCAAAACAAAAATGAGGCTAGTATTGGTATTCCATAGGTAGAAAACAAAGCTAGAACACCCTAGGGCCTTCTAGAAGGGGGCCTTAGTGTAAGTTTTTGCATTCTTAATGCAGTAACTTGGGCAACAAGCTACAAATTCAGGGATTAATCACTAAATTCTGAAATAAAAAATGGGGGAAAATGGGGAAATCCCAGAATATTCTGCCCTTTTTCTTGCCTATAAAAGGTAGGCCTAGTGCCTTCATGAACAAGTTTACACACTCTAAAAATTCCTGAAAACTCTTCAGCTCCTAATTTCCCTCTCAAAAATCCTTTTCTTCAAGTCTGAATTTCAAAATTCCAAGAGGCTCAAATTTGAAGTCATCTAGTTCTAAACCTTCTTTAGATCTCAATTTTTGCAAAAATCCAAAAACAAACAAAGAAATATAGTAAAAAATCCAAAAAATATATTGTTACATTGAAGTTTCAGCTGGTTAATTTGAATTCCTATTGTTCTAGACTCAATTGCAAGTCATTTGAGGTTTTATTCAAGTTATTTTGGGTGCTCCTAATTGCTGAAGTTTTTTCTGGAGTTGCTGAGTTCAATCTCAAGCTTATTTGGGTTCATACAAGTTGTTTTCTAGGTTATCTACTGATTCCCGTTTGGTTTAGAGTTTTCCTTCTACTATTGGATCTATTTCTGGGTTGCTGTGTGATCGCTTGCTTGTTATTGCTGCTGATCTCTCATTTTCTCATTTTTCAACACATTTTCAGGTACAAACTCTACACCATGGTGATATATGCTCGATTAGAGAAGTTGAAATGGAAATCCTGTGGCTTTGTTTGGATGTTTATGTCAATTTAGTTTGGTTTACTGTCAGTTTTAATAGTCAAATTTTACATAATCTCGGACTGTATAATATGGACTGGACTGCACTGTTTTCTTTGTACCGAAATTGTCTAATGTTTTAGGTTAGTTGTAAATTATTTTTCTAATATCTGAAAGGCTGCATGTAGAAGTTAGATCTAGGTTGTTATAATATGATTCTAAGGTCGTGAATAATTCCTTTCCAGATTTTCATAGCTATATACAAAGTATGGGTCTGTTTTTGAGATCCACGATTCCACAGTGATTTTATAATGCATGATAGCTCCTGTAGTTGATTTCAACCTTATCATTAGCTTTTGTATTAAATGTTAGCAAAATCAATGCCATCATAGTCTTAATAAGTAATTGAAAGCACAGAATTTCATTGCGTTAGTTTGAATAGGCCCAATGATTTTGAACCTGGAAACTGGCACTGGCACCGATTAGGTAATTGATGATCACTCTAGTTTAATTATTACTTCCTGCAATTGTTCACACTAATGTGTAGATTAATAATCCCATGAAAAACCAAACCAGTTGTTGCAGTTATTATATGAGATGATATTGTTTTATACCAAGTCAATATCCCAGCCCATTCGTTTCTTGAAGCCCAGCTACTGGACAGCAACACTTATGGACCTGGACCAAAGGTTCAAGGCCCAAAATGCTAAGAGTCATTAAAATCATACTAGGAACACGTGGATTAATTTGCAAATATAAATTTGGGTTTTCGAGTTAGGTGGCGGGTTCAAATTAAGAGGGTCCTCCATTTTGTTTGAATTCGGACTTGAATTCGAGGCCCGAATTTATAAATGTAAATTAATTAGACCCTTTTAGAGACAAATAATAAATAGAAAAATCGTATTTTCTTCAGGTTGACCTTTAAATAAAAAATGAGATGAGCCTCGCCAAACAAAATATATAAATTGTGGGGCCCTCATTAAATGCTTATATAAAAATACTTAGAATTCAGGGCGTGCCGTTTAGCAAATTTCACGGCCCTCCGCAAAGATAATAACCCGTTAGTCGCTTTAGGTGCGATTTTTAATAATTTTACTTTTTTAAATACAGGTGTGCATTTCATGCAACCCAAATCCAAGTCAAAAAACGTTGAATAAGAATGTGTCGAGTATCCGGGTGCATTTCATGTGACGTGATCCAAAAATACGTTTTTAAACAACGTTCACTTTCTTAAAATATTTTAACTAAAAGCGGTTAAATAATTCTAAGATTGCACTATAGGTTGGAACACGTATAAAAATCAGTTTTTTAGCCACTTATAATAATTTAATCAACCGTGCTAGAACCATGGGATCCGGGGGTGCCTAACACCTTCCCTCGGGTCAACAGAATTTCTTATTCATAATTTCTGGTTCGCAGACTCCATCCGGGAAGTCAAAATTTTCCTTGATTTGGGATTTGAAATAAACCAGTGACTTGGGACACCAAAAGCCAAACCTATCCCAAGTGGCGACTCTGAATCAAATAAATAATCTCATTTCGAATAATGTTACTTAAATTAGAAAAACTCCCTTATACACTATCCTTCGGGGTGATGTGTAAAAAAGGAGGTATGACAGCTCTGGCGACTCTGCTGGGGAAACGAACCCAGAATTTCGATTTAGGGTTCAAGAATTCGAGCTTAGTATAATTGTTATATTTGGCTTTATCTGATTTTTCTACATGTTTCATGCGATATGTGCTAAATATTTTACCGCTCTGATATTTGTTGAATTGTATATAAAATGTCGTGAATCCCTTCCTCTTTCTGAGTCTTCTACATCATGGAGAAAGGTGCACTTCGTGTAGCTTCTCTTCTGTTTAGAGTCTCGCACTTCGTGTAGCTTCTCTTCTGTTTAGAGTCTTTCCCAATTTAGAACAAGGTTTGGATAAGTTGCTAAGCCGGCGAAGCTTCTGTATCCCCGGTATGCTGCCTCCCCCTCGGCTCGAGTTGTTCGCTCGGGTAAGCCAGGTCTAGATCAATAAACCTAGGGTTTAAACCTAGAAGAACAAAAACTCATGCCGGATCCCTAGTAGGACATTTGTGTTGCATCATGTGCATTTGACTTAGGGGACTCAAGACCATCCTGATGCATCTTACGTGCTACTTGCGCATTTGTTTGCTCGGCTTTGCATGTTGACCGGCTTGTCTATAATGAGTGAAAATGAGAAAAATAGCAGTGTTAAGTGAGGGTGACCATTTGTTTTGAAAAACCCAATGCCCAAATAATACCGAAATGCTGCCGGATTTTTTGAAGAAAAAAAAAGAGAAATATTTGAAAAATAGAAGGAAAATTGTTGTTCAAAATAGTTTTGATTTTGGCAAATATGCCCGAACTACGCTGGTTTGATTCTCACCGGATGTGAGATACGTAGGCAACCCTCATCGGGTCCAACCTCCCTTTTTGGAAAAAATAGCCAAAAAATATCAAAATTTTAATTGTTGTCATAAATAAGTCGGGTGATGCCATTCTTGTTAAAATAAGCCGAATGTACCCAAAAGGGCGCCGGAACGCTATTTTTGCAAGAACAGCCACCCTGAGTTATTTTTAAATGATTTGCGGGCACAACTTTAAAATCTCCCTCCCAGAAGTGCTGAAAGGCCGTATTTGCAAAACCAAGTCTTTGTTTTTCCTAAATGAAAATTTTGTAAAAAATAGCCACTTCTTCCTTTTAGGTCAAAATAAATCATTAAACTACTACTTAGATGTCTTTCTTTCATAAATTTAAAAATATAAAAAAACAAATTTTGAAACATTGAGTTCGAAAAATATTTTTGCTCAAAAATCCAAAACATTTTCGTAAAAGTCCCTCTTTCGAAAATTAAGAGGCAACTTTCAAAATCCAAAAAAAAATATTTTTTCTTTCGTGTTAGAAAAAGAGAAAATAAATGAAAATTCAAACAAAAATATTTCTTTTTACTTCTAAAATTCCTAAAGTTCCAATAAAAAGAAAAAAAAATTTTTAGAAGTTCTTCTTTCAAAAATAAAAAGAAAAATCAAAAAATATTTCCCTTAAAGCATTTCTTTCAAAATTCCAAAAAAAGAGATAACTTATTGACCTTATTTGCAAGAACTACGCCTGGTCTGATTCATGCGGGGCCATGGTACGTAGACAATCTACATAAGATTCGACTGTAATCCTAAGAAAAAAGAGAAATACGAGGGAAGCAAATAAAAGAAAAAAAACAAGAGAGAAAAGAAACACAAAGGAAGAAAATAAGGTACTGATTGAAAAACCATGGCCAAAGAAAAGAAAAAGCAAAAAATGAAAATGAAGAAGAAGGAAAAGAAAATGAGAGAAAACAAAACAAAAAGAGAAAGAAAAGAGAAAAGGAACAAAAGAAAAGCCGGGATGACGCATGCAACCGTAGCAAACATGTAGATATTCATGCTACTGTATAAGTGCATCACACTCCAATGTGCGGTTACCTATCTGTTATTTGTTCACACTAACCGTTGTTGCTGTCAATTCCAGCTGATCTTTTTAGAAACAGTGGTTGGTTTGTAGTAGCTGGCATCACATCAATACTTCACCAGATCAAGAGGCAGCATAGAAATGTCTACAGATATGACTCTGCCTGCAATTCCCATATCTGAAGACAGCCCCATCTCGGGAGTCCCGGCCTCTGAGTCCCTTACAGCTGAAGAAAATCGGGTATTGTGCCTGCGACTCATGGAAATGTGGGATGCTTGGAACAATGGAAAGGAACCCCCAGGCACCATCCCCGGATTCCCGAAGCTATTTTCTAGATCTGGAGGTGCTACTACTGTCCCCATCAGCCACCCAAACACTCCTTTGGGGCAACCTTCCATAACTACTCACTTCCTAGGAACACCTTCTGAGGCTCGCCCCCAGGTGTTCCCGTCTGGACTTGCTCCCAACATCTTCACGGCTCTACCATCCTCCGCAACCGCACAACCATCATTACCGAAGCATGATTTCGACTCCTCGGTCTTCACATTCCAAAATCCCGTCTTCCAGGCCGACCCTCCTCATTATCCTCAAAATACTTACTCTCAGCAGCCACCATGCGAGCTTACACCGAGGCAGGACAAAAACCCCAAGCCCTAGAGTAGGATGAGATGGCAAAGAGAATGAGAAGCCTCGAGCAGAGCTTAAAGAATATGCAAGGCTTGAGCGGGCAAAAGAGTGTCTCTTATACAGACCTATGTATGTTCCCGCATGTGCACTTGGCGTCAGGGTTCAAAACACCAAAATTTGAGAAGTATGACGGGCACGGTGACCCCATTGCTCACCTGAAGAAGTATTGCAATCAGTTACGTGGGGCCGGCGGAAAAGAAGAGTTATTGATGGCTTATTTCGGAGAGAGCTTAATATGCATTGCCTCAGAATGGTACATGGACCAAGACGTCTCACGTTGACACATTTTGGACAATCTCGCCAGAGACTTTGTAAGGCAATTTCAGTATAACATAGACATTGCGCCAGACAGGAACTCCTTGGCAAATTTGAAAAAGAAGCCCTCAGAATGTTTCAGGGAATAAGCTATTAAGTGGCATGAGTAAGAGTCAAGGGTGAAACCACCAATAGACGAAGTGGAAATGGTCACTGTATTTCTTCAATCCCAGGAAGCGGACTATTTTCAGAACATAATGTCGGCCATGGGCAAACCTTTTGCAGAGGCGATTAAGATTGGTGAAATGGTGGAGAATGGTCTGAAGACAGGAAGCATCTTGAGTCAGTCAGCCATTAGGGAAACCTCCCAAGCCATCCAAGGCGGGTCTGGAGGAATGGCCAAAGGTAATAAGAAAGAAGAAACGGTTATGGCAGCCTCAGGGGCAAGGAGACACCGGGCTCTTAGACCCATGTTTTCTAAGAGAAACTCTCAACACCACTACCCTCATCCTGACATGGCTTATGGTCCACAACCATACGCGGTCATGAATGCTCAACCCTTTGCCCGACCACAGCCACATGCCAACAGAAATCAACCTCCATTCCCAATAAATCAGCCTCCCCACCAGAACCACTATAATCCTCGACCTCTGCAGAATAACTTCCATCCTCAGGAACCACCCAAGAGACCAAAATTTACCCCAATTGGTGAATCGTACTCTAGTTTATTCCCAAAACTTGTCCAAATGGGTCTGCTGCAGTCGGTCCCTCAGAATAGACAAAACCTAGCATTGCCTGCCTACAGGGCTGGTGTCAGGTGTGCATACCATTCAGGGGCAGAAAGCCATCATACAGATGACTGTTGGACTCTGAAACAAGCGGTGGAGAACTTAATAGAGCATGGGAAAGTTGTGTTGAGGGATTAGGATGTCCCAAATGTGATAAATAATCCGCTGCCTGCTCACAACAACGGGCCAGTAATCGGGATGATTTGTGAGGATAGAGAATTCGATCCAGCCTTCAAATCTATAATTCCTATCACTGATGCGGAAAGAAAGCCAAAGGTGGCCCCGAAGCAAGAGGAAGGGGAAAAAAGAGCAAAATCACCAAGACATAACCACAAAAGAAAGCTGATTTGAAAAAAAGGAACACAAATGTATGTGCCGAAAGGGGCCTATGTGGTGCGGGGGACAATTAAACCGCCTCGGCTGAGTGAGACAGTGGTTATTGGACACATACCACAGAAGCCAATGTCCGACCCCTCTGTAGTGTCGTGGAACTACTAGCAAACAGTGGTTACATACAAAGGCAAGGAAATTTCGGGAGAATTTCCAGGAACAGACCCTGGTGAAAAATATTCAAATGTACAAGAGGTAAACAGCACCACACGAAAGCGTTTTCCATCGAAGAAGTCGGTGAGCGCTGAAGAAGCAGAGGCCTTCTTTCAGAAAATGAAGATGCTTGACTACCAAACAGTGGATCAATTGAGGAAGTATCCTGAGCAAGTGTCACTGTTGTCATTGGTGACGAAATCCTCAGAACACCACAAGGTCCTAATGAAAACTTTGAATGAGGCGTATGTGCCAGTTGAAACGTCAGTTTAACAAATTGAAAGAATGGCAGAAAGATTCTTTGTCGTCAATCAACTCTCTTTCAGTAAAAATGATTTGCCTCCGGAGGGAGATGCCCACAACAAAGCCTTGCACCTGACTGTCAAATGTGAAGGTTACTACGTCAAGTGAGTCATGGTGGATAGAGGCTCGACGGTTGACATCTGCCCACTCTCCACGTTGTAAAGGATGGAAATCGGGACAGGAAGGATTCATCCGAATAATGTTTGTGTGAGAGCTTTTGATGGTGTTAAGAGGGATACCATCGGTGAAATTGATTTGATATTGACCATAGGCCCGGTGGATTTCGAGGTAACCTTCCATGTGTTGGACATGGATACATCGTACAATTTTCTTCTGGGAAGGCCTTGGATCCATGCTGCAGGAGCTGTGCCCTCCACTCTTTACCAGATGGTGAAATTTGAGTATGAAGATCAGGAGATCGTGGTCCATGGAGAAGATAAGCAATCCATTTATCGTGACCCATCTATCCCATGCCTGGAGGCGAGGGAAGGAAGTGAGCATATTGTCTATCAAGACTTTGAAATTGTGGTAGCTGACCAATACGAGGAGGGGAATCCGTGCCCCCAGCCTTTCCTGTCTAATGCTCCAATCATGGTGGCCAAAGAAATGATTAGACACGGTTTCAAACCAGGAAAAGGGTTGGGAAAAGCTTTGCAAGGAATATCCGAGCCGGTAACTCTACTCATAGCAGAAAAATTCTTCGGGATAGGTTTCCACCCTAACCCAGATGATGAGAAATGGGCCAAGGAAAGAAAGAAGGAAGGATGGGTCCTTCCACAACCATTGCCACATTTCTATGATACTTTTGTCAAGACTAAGTATGGCAAAGAAGAAGATGATGAGGTGTTCACGGCTGAGGAAATAGAAGATATCTGTAGAGCTATGAGGCAAATGCTTTATGAAACCAACATTGTTCAACCCGGGGAAGGGACTAGCATTGCTGAGGTGCTCTACATGGGACCAGATGCTAAGCTCCAAAATTGGAAGGCTACGCCATTCCCGATTAGGCGGGAGTCCCGGTAGACTAGCCATGTCACCTTTTCTGCATCTCGAGTTATTTCAGGGTGTAACTCGGATGTTTCTTTTAGTTTCTTGTCTTTAAAATTCATGAATGTAAACCCTGTTATCTTTCCAAATTCCAAGAAATGAAATCAATATTTCATCGTCCATTTTTCTCTTTATTCTTTCTGATTTTTGTTATTTTTCCCTTTTCATCTTTTCTTTTCAGTTATAATAATGCAACTTTAAATAATATGACATGCTTGCGGACTTCATGCCCAGACTCAAACACGCTGTCTAATTGTGAAATAATGAACCAAGAACCGGAATATGATGAAGAAGAGGCTTTTAGGGAAATAAAACGAGACTTGGAACAATTTGAGAACAAACCTAAGACAAATCTGAATGACACTGAACCGGTTAATTTGGGAACTGCCGAAGAAATAAGGGAAACCAAAATAAGCATTCACACAGATGAGAAAACCCGAGATGCAATAATCCAACTCCTGTTTGAATTTAAAGATGTGTTTGCTTGGTCGTATGATGACATGCCAGGACAGAGTGTGGATCTAGTGGTGCATAAATTGCCAATCTATCCTGATTGTCCTCCAGTACAGCAAAAGCAAAGAAAGTTTAAAACTCATATCAGTGATAAGATCAAAAAAGAAATCACAAAACAGCTGAAGGCGGGGGTAATCCGAGTGGTCCGATATACTACATGGCTAGCCAATGTGGTTCCAGTGCCAAAGAAGGACGGGAAAACCCGGGTGTGTGGGGACTATCGAGATTTGAATAGGGCAAGTCCCAAAGACAATTTCCCTTTGCCTAACATCCACATCCTTGTTGATAACTGCACCAAACATGAAATACAGTCTTTCGTGGATTATTACGTAGGATATCACCAGGTGTTGATGGATGAAGAAGATGCCCAGAAGACGGCTTTCACTACACCCTGGGGTACCTACTATTATCGGGTCATGCCATTTGGGCTGAAGAATGTCGTGGAAACCTACATGAGAGCCATGACTGCCATTTTCCATGATATGATGCACCAGGAGATAGAGGTGTATGTGGATGATGTAATCATTAAGTCCCGAACTCAAAGTGACCACGTTCGAGATTTGAGAAAGTTCTTTGAACGGCTGCGCAAGTATGATTTGAAGCTGAATCCGGCCAAATGTGCCTTCGGAGTCCCATCAGGCAAGCTCCTGGGTTTCATAGTCAGCAAGAGAGGTATCGAGTTTGATCCGACAAAGATAAAGTCCATTCGAGATTTACCTCCTCTAAAATCTAAGAAGGATGTGATGAGCTTATTGGGCAGGTTAAACTATATCAGTCGGTTTATCGCTCAACTGACTACCACATGTGAGCCCATATTCAAACTGTTGAAGAAATATGTAGCGATCAAATGGACGTCTGAATGTCAAGAGGCTTTCGACAAAATCAAGGAATATTTGTCAAATCCTCCAGTATTGGTCCCACCAGAGCCAGGGAGACCTCTCTTCTTGTATCTGACGGTTTTGGAAAATTTGTTTGGTTGTGTCCTCGGGCAGCATGATATAACTGGCAAGAAAAAGCAGGCAATTTATTATTTGAGCAAGAAGTTCACCAGCTATGAAGCCAAATATACTTTGTTGGAGAGAAAGTGTTGTGCTTTGACGTGGGTCGCTCAAAAGTTGAGACATTATCTTCAATCCCACACTACCTACCTCATAAGCAGGTTGGATCCTTTGAATTACATATTCCAGAAACCGATGCCCACAGGGAGACTGGCAAAATGGCAAATCTTGCTCACTGAATTTGACATAGTCTACGTCACTCGCACGGCCATGAAGGCCCAGGAATTGGCAGATCATTTGGCTGAAAACCCGGTTGACGAGGAATACCAACCATTGAGCACATATTTCCCAGATGAGGAGGTAAATTCAGTAGAAGCCATCTCTGAGGACACTCGTGCTTGGAAAATGTTCTTTGACGGAGCTGTAAATGCAAGAGGTGTAGGCATTGGGGCAATCTTGATATCACCCAATGGTCAGCACTACCCACCTACTGCTACGCTCCGATTCTTCTGCACGAACAATACGGCTGAGTACGAAGCCTGCACCATGGGCATGAACATGCCAATTGACCAAGATGTTGAAGATCTATTGATCATGGGGGATTCTGACTTGATTATCCGGCAAGCCCAGGGAGAGTGGGAGACTCGAGATGTTAAGCTCATTCCCTATCGGCAACATGTGAAAGATCTCACCAAGTGCTTCAAGTTGATAGAGTTCAGGTACATCCCTCGGTGTCATAATGAACTAGCCGATGCACTCGCCACTCTAGCTTCAATGATGCCTTACCCAGGCAATGCCCAAATTAACCCTCTGGAGATTCAAATCAAAGAACAGCACGGGTATTGTAATGTGGTCGAGGCAGAACCCAGCATCCAGCCCTGGTATCATGATATCAAAAGATTCCAGAAGACACAAGAATACCCCGAGCAAGCCACTGGAGATCAAAAGAGAACAATTAGACGGCATGCGAGTGGTTTCTTCTTAAGCGGTGATATATTGTACAAAAGGACCCCGGACCTCAATTTGCTAAGATGTGTTAATGCCGAGGAAGCCGAAAGAATCATGCATGACGTAAACGCGGGAGTATGCGGACCTCATATGAATGGTTATGTGTTGGCAAAGAAAATTCTGCGAGCAGGATACTACTGGATAACTATGGAAAAGGATTGTTTCAGCTTTGTTCAGAAATGCCATCAATGTCAGGTGCACGGTGATTTGATTCATGCACCTCCAACAGAGCTTCATCCGATGTCAGCACCTTGGCCATTCGTTGCCTGGGGTATGGATGTCATTGGACCAATTGAGCCAAAAGCTTCGAATTGGCATAGATTCATATTGGTTGCAATCGATTACTTCACAAAATGGGTTGAAGCCATTACACTCAAGTTAGTCACTAAGAAAGTTGTGGTCGACTTTGTGCACTCCAATCTCATTTGTCGCTTTAGCATTCCTGCAACTATTATTACCGACAATGCTGCAAACGTGAACAGTCATCTGATGGGAGAAGTATGTGAACAATTCAAGGTAACGCATAGAAACTCTACTCCTTATCGGCCAAAATCCAATGGTGCCATCGAAGCAGCAAATAAGAACATCAAGAAGATTTTGAGAAAGATGATTCAAAGTTCTAGGCAATGGCATAAAAAAGCTGCCTTTTGCATTACTCGGGGATTGTACCACAGTATATACATCAATCGGAGCGACCCCGTACTTGTTGGTTTACAGAACTGAAGCGGTCATGCCCGCAGAAGTAGAAATCCCTTCGCTTCGCATAATTGTCAAAGCAGAAATTGAGGACAGTGAGTAGGTTAAAACCCGGCTAGAGCAGTTGTCATTAATTGATGAAAAATGGATGGCCGCAGTTTTCCACGGGCAGTTGTACCAACAAAGAATGGCCCGCGCCTATAATAAGAAAGTGCATCCCAGGACTTTTGAAGTGGGACAACTCGTGTTGAGACGCATTCTCCCTCATCACCCGAAAGCAAAAGGAAAGTTTGCTCCTAATTGGAAAGGTCCATACATAATCCGGAAGATATTTCCAAGAGGAGCACTGTATTTGTGAGACGTCGAAGGAGATGATCCTGAAACAGCAGTCAATGCAGATGCATTAAAAAGGTACTATGTTTAGACCTCCTGCGGCAATGGCTTTTATGTAACTGAGATGACGAAGGCTTTCCTTCCTGCTACCCCAAACACTATCAATCCTTCGTAAACCCTTTGAGCCGGTTATGCTTTTTTGTTCACCCTCTTTGGAACCCGGAAGTACTATCGAAAAAAAAGAGAAAAAGAAAAGAAAAGAAAAAAAAAGGAAAAAAGAAAAGGAAAGAAAAGAAAAACAAAACAAAAACAAAAACAAAAACTATTTGCCTGAACTACGTTTGACTTGATTCCTAAAGGATACGTAGGCAGCCTCTCCCTGAGGTTAAGCCACACCAAAACAAAAATCCCAATTGCCCCAAAAAACTTAAACTGGGGTAGATGATATGATGGTTCGGCTATGAATCAGCCGAAATGGTTCTGAAGTTGTAGTTCCGCCCAAAATCCTTTTTACCCAAATACCTTGTTCAAGTCCTTTCGATCAATTGGCAAAGGCAAAGAAATGAAAACGTCATTGTTGGGATCCGATGCAATTCAAATGGAGAGAAATAAAATAAGAGAGTCTTATCGGTGAAACCTTCGGGCACCATAAGGCGATGATGAGTAGAGAAACTGAAAATGAGAGAGTCCACTTAGTGAAAACTCGCAAAGAGCACTATCGGGCAACGGTGAGAAGGGAAATGAGAGAGGTCGATTAGCGAAAACCCGCAAAGGGCGCTGTCGGCCGAAAAGAAGACATCTCACCACTAAAAGAGTCCTGGCAAGGTCTCCTGGTTTGGAAACGCGGGTCAATGGGTTCACGAGAAGCTGGAAAGTTTGTGTGGTTCGGGCGTCCAGTCCAAGAAGCATGTCATGTTCATTTGAAGCTAGCATGCGCACACCAGATAAGTCCTTCTGTTTCCCCGAAAGGGACGCTTCTCTTTAAACTCATATGCTTGCCTTTTGCATACTTTTTCTTTGAATCCCTTTCGGTTTAACACTGATTCCGGAATTACTACAAAGAAAGGTGGCAGGATTGGTTCTACAGGGTTCCGCCTGGCAAAAGCCGGAGAAAATACCCAGCCTCAGTGGGTTCGTCAGTCCAATCCCGATTGACCATGATAGTTGATTCTTTCGAAGCAAAGACATTGGAAAAGAAAGAAAATCAAAGGCAAGGGAAGAATAAAGTGAAAAGGCCAAAGCCCATATGGGCGAGTCATCATGAAATCCTAAAAGTTGAATTCTGTCAGTATGAAAAGAGGTTCACCTCAAAGCCAACAAGCAGCAAAGTTCTCAAGTGGAAATGGGGCCGGGATCAAGCAATTGGAATGATCAAGGCCACAAAACCAACCACCGTTTCAAACTAACAAATTGTTCTTTGTTGAAAATAGGTTTAATTCAAAGCAACCATGCAAGAAGCAGGTGCAGTCCAAAAAGAAATGGAATGCGCAAGCGCTGAAATAGCTTTGTAGCAGGAAAACGACCAAAAAGGAAGTTTCCCCCCAAAATTCTTTCATGCGCTTTGCTAAATAAAAGGAAAAAAAAAGGAGGAAGAAGAAGAAGAAAAGAAATGAAAATGAAAACCCCAAAAAGAGAAACAAATCATGGTAGCAAAGAGCTTTTTCTTTCCAAATCCCGGCCAAAAAATCGAAGATCTCCCTGGCAAAACCTAAGGAGCTTTTTCTTTCCAAATCCCGGCCAAAAACCGAGGATCTCCCTGGCAAAACCCAAGGATCTTTTTCTTTCCAAAATCCCGGCCAAAAAACCGAGAATCTCCCTGGCAAAACTAAAGGAACTTTTTCTTTCCAAATCCCGGCCAAAAAACCGAGGATCTCCCTGGAAAAACCCAAAGAGCTTTCTCTTTCCAAATCCCGGCCAAAAAATTGAGGATCTCCCTGGAAAAACCCAATGAGCTTTTTCTTTCCAAAATCCCGGCCGAAAAGCCGAGGATCTCCCTGGCATAACCCAAGGAGCTGTTTCTTTCCAAATCCCGGCCAAAAAATCGAGGATCTTTTTCTTTCCGTCCCGGCATAAACCGAGACCTTTTTTCTTTTTACGGCATAACCCGGTCATTTTCCAGCATAACTTGAATTCATTCACAAGAATACACAATCCTAATTTGACTGCTTAGATATGTGTCACAACTAACTCACGAAATTTTCCTAGTGAAAACTGAGGCAGAAAATTTCATTTGTTTGTTTGTTTTGATATCTTAAGCAGGTTGATCTCAAAACACAAGGTGCGAGATGACCAATGGAATGAATCTCAATCCAGAATCAAGAAAATAAGAAAAGAACAAAAAGAAATGAATTCGAATGTGAAGTAAGCAAGGGTGCAGATTGCTCAAAATCTAATTGAAGTCGCAAGCTCCGCTGATCCTGTTTTGACCTAATGTTGCATGAATAAGTAAACATCTACAACTTGCGAGCATCAAGATTCAGATCAAATTCCACAGCCAAATCAGCTAAGACTCAAGATCAAGTTTCAAGAGAATTATAGATAGGAATCTTGTAACTCCTAGTTGATAGGCATAGCTAGCTTAGTTTTGATTTTCCTTTTGGTGCAATAAGGAGGTCAGCAAGCAGTAGCAGCAGTAACAGCAGTGAAATCATAGCCCCTGGTAGTCCCAGCTACCAAACCTTCCAGAACTACACTGACCTGATTCCTTAATAGCCAAGGATATGTAGGCAACCTTTGAAGCATGGTTCGGTCAGATGGTTTTCAAAATGCTTCTCATGGAGTCCTGAGCAGGAAAAAATCCTTCATGGTTCTCATTTATCTTTGCCCAAAAACCCTTCGTGTCTTCGAGCAAAGAGGGGAAGCTGTGAGCACGTAATTTTTGCCACACTTAAATTACTCCTATAAATTCCTTAGAATTAGCATTTTTCTTTATTATTTGAATTAATTGCATAATTTTGTGTCTTGTTTGCATTTTTGTGTGTATTTTTAGTTACCATGATTCATAAAAAAGGTACAAAAATAGTGCATTTGCATTTAAAATTCGATTTTATATTTTAGTGTTACTAGTTAATTAATATTACTAAAATAAGAGAAAAATAACAAAAAATAGTCCTTTTACAATTTTAAATTTTACATTTTACATTTTTGGTTTAGTTTCCTCTTAAATTAGGAATTAGTTAATGTTAGAAATTAATTAGTATAATCTTAGATTTAATTTGGGTCTTTTATTTTACATAATAAAATCAGGAAGTAAAATACAAAAATCAAATTAAAAATCAAAGAAAAGAAGAGAAAAGAAAAGAATTGAATTAGATAAAAGGGGCATCGGGCCCTTTGATTTTGGGCTCAATCTCGTCCAAACGTACACCTTACCCAAGACCAAATCATATACTGATCCGGCCTGCCCCCCTTTGCAACAAAACGACGTCATTTCGGTCAATTAATCTTGGCCATCCATACTCCCAAATCCAACGGTCCAGATTTCGTCCTTCGTTTTGAATAAAAGTGTAATAACACTTTACTAAATTTCAACGACCAAACCCTCCTTCCTCGTATCTCCCCTACCCTTTTCCGTCTCTGCCACTCCTCCACCGTCCGCCGCCGGCCGGAAATCGTCTCCGCCAGCGGCAAGTCTGCGATGGACCTAAAAATTACACCACAGACTCCCCAGGTCTTCCTCTTTCCAAACCCCAAACCCCCATGGCTCAAATCCTACCGAATCCCCTCAAATCTACCAAACCCTAGGCGCCGCCACCACCGTGCATGGCGGCGCCGCCACCAAACCATCCAATCTTAACCAAAATAACACCCCTTGACCTCCTTCATCCCCTCTTCCTTAATCTCTACTTATCTTCATTCGAATCCCCTGGAACTCCTCAAAAATCGAATCAGAGAATCAAGCCCTAATTCCACAAACTCAAATTCAACGGGCCTGCCAAGGATTTTAGACCGTAACAGACCTTAATCGTGTGTTTTTCACATGAAAAGCCAAGATTAAGGCCTAGTTTGGTCCAAAATTAGAGGATCCTTTAAAGTTTTCAAGTATGTCCATGGCCACTCTAGGTATGTCTCGAGGTTTCTTTTGTTAGTTTTGCTTTCATTTTTTTTAGGTGTCATCTGCTTCTTCGTCTTTTTCTTTCCTATTTTTTTTTTCAGAGTATCCTGTACGTTCATGATAGTTTTTTTAAGAAGTGTCTTTTCTTTAATTAGTACAAATAGTTTATTGTTATTTTAGCTTCAATTTCAGTAAGTATTTGAATTTTCAAAAGTGGCTCGAATTGCAGTAATTGGTTCTTATTAGCTTAATTTTTTATTTTGTTTTTGTTTTGGTTAGTTTAATTGTTCGGTATTAGTTTAATTCCAATTAGTTCTAATTGTTACGATAGTTGGATTTTCTTTCAGTTTCACCTTGATTCAATTGGTGTTTTAGCAATTCTGATAAGTAGTGTAGTATTTGTGTATTAGCTTTGTAATTTGATTTTGTCTCTTCTAGGATTTTAGTTTAATTGTGTTTCAAATCTGTCTTGGGGTATTGTTTGATTTTTGATTGATTGAATTAATGTTTCTAGTTTTAATTGTTCTGCAATTCAGGGTTCATTTTCAATTTAATTAGGCTTAGGGTTTGGATATAGCTGATTTAGACTCACTAGGTTCAACCACAGTTGTTTAACCAGGACAAAAGGGGTTTGGTTGGATTAGTAATTTCAGGGTTAGTTAGGGGTAGTTTGGGTATCTAAAATGGGCTGGTTTGTTAAGACTTGGTAATTTCAGAACAAAAATGAGGGTAGTATAGGTATTCCATAGGTAGAAACCAAAGCTAGAACACCCTAGGGCCTTCTAGAAGGGGGCCTTAGTGTAAGTTTCTGCATTCTTAATGTAGTAACTTGGGCAACAAGCCACAAATTCAGGGATTAATCACTAAATTTTGAAATAAAAAAGGGGGAAAATGGGGAATGAGTCCCAGAACATTCTGCCCTTTTTCTTGCCTATAAAAGGTAGGCCTAGTGCCTTCATGAACAAGTTTACACACTCTAAAAATTCCTGAAAACTTTCCGACTCCTAATTTCCCTCTCAAAAATCCTTTTCTTCAAGTCTGAATTTCAAGTTTAAATTGCAAAATACCAAGAGGCTCAAATTTGAAGTCATCTAGTTCTAAACCTTCTTTAGATCTCAATTTTTGCAAAAATCCAAAAAAACAAAGAAATACAATAAAAAATCCAAAAAATATACTGTTACATTGAAGTTTCAGCTGGTTAATTTGAATTTCTATTGCTCTGGACTCAATTGCAGGTCATTTGAGGTTTTATTCAAGTTATTTTGGGTGCTCCTAATTGCTGAAGTTTTTTCTGGAGTTGCTGAGTTCAATCTCAAGCTTATTTGGGTTCATACAAGTTGTTTTCTAGTTGATCTACTGATTCCCGTTTGGTTTAGAGTTTTCCTTCTACTATTGGATCTATTTCTGAGTTGTTGTGTGATCCCTTGCTTGTTATTGCTGCTGATCTCTCATTTTCTCATTTTTTAACACGTTTCCAGGTACAAACTCTACACCATGGTGATGTATGCTCGATTAGAGAAGTTGAAATGGAAATCCTGTGGCTTTGTTTGGATGTTTATGTCAATTTAGTTTGGTTTATTGTCAGTTTTAATAGTCAAATATTACATAATCTCGGACTGTATAATATGGACTGGACTGCATTGTTTTCTTTGTACCGAAATTGTCTAATGTTTTAGGTTAGTTGTAAATTAATTTTATAATATTTGAAAGGCTGCATGTAGAAGTTATATCTAGGTTATAATATGATTCTAAGGTCGTGAATAATTCCTTTCCAGATTTTCATAGCTATATACAACGTATGGGTCTGTTTTTGAGATCCACGATTCCACAGTGATTTTATAATGCATGATAGCTCATGTAGTTGATTTCAACCTTATCGTTAGCTTTTGTATTAAATGTTAGCAAAATCAATGCCATCATAGTCTTAATAAGTGATTGAAAGCACAGAATTTCATTGCGTTAGTTTGAATAGGCCCAATGATTTTGAACCTGGAAACTTGCACTGGCACCTATTAGGTAATTGATGATCACTCTAGTTTAATTATTACTCCTGCAATTTTTCACACTAATGTGTAGATTAATAATCCCATGAAAAACCAAATCAGTTGTTGCAGTTGTTATATGAGATGATACTGTTTTATACCAAGTCAATATCCCAGCCCATTCGTTTCTTGAAGCCCAGCTACTGGACAGCAACACTTACGGACTTGGACCAAAGGTTCAAGGTCCAAAATGCTAAGAGTCATTAAAATCATACTAGGAACACGGGGATTAATTTGTAAATATAAATTTTGGTTTTCGAGTTAGGTGGCGGGTTCAAATTAAGAGGGTCCTACCTTTTATTTGAATTCGGACTTGAATTCGAGGCCCGAATTTATAAATGTAAATTAATTAGACCCTTTTAGAGACAAATAATAAATAAAAAAATCGTAGTTGCTTCAGGTTGACCTTTAAATAAAAAATGAGATGAGCTTCACCAAACAAAATACATAAATTGGGCCCTCATTAAATGCTTATATAAAAATACTTAGAATTTGGGGCGTGCCGTTTAGCAAATTCCACGGCCCTCCGCAAAGATAATAACTCGTTAGTCGCTTTAGGCACGATTTTTAATAATTTTACCTTCTTATAAATACGGGTGTGCATTTCATGCAACCCAAATCCAAATCCAAAAATGTTGAATAAGAATGTGTCGAGAATCCGGGTGCATTTCATGTGACGTGATCCAAAAATACATTTTTAAACGACGTTCACTTTCTTAAAATATTTTAACTAAAAGCGGTTAAATAATTGTAAGATTGCACTATAGGTTGAAACACGTATAAAAATCAGTTTTTTAGCCACTTATAATAATTTAAGCGACCGTGCTAGAACCACGGGATCCGGGGGTGCCTAATACCTTCCCTCGGGTCAACAGAATTCCTTATTCAGAATTTCTGGTTCACAGACTCCATCCAGGAAGTCAAAATTTTCCTCGATTTGGGATCCGAAATAAACCGGTGACTTGGGACACCAAAAGCCAAACCTGTCCCAAGCGGCAACTCTGAATCAAATAAATAATCTCATTTCGAATAATGTCACTTAAATTGGAAAAACTCCCTTATACACTATTATTCGGAGTGGTGCGTAAAAAAGGAGGTGTGACAAACCTGCTTAAAGTGAACCAAAACATTAGAGCATCTTTCAGATTCTTTAACATATGGTGTGAGCATGAACAGTTCCTGCAGCTAGTAGAGTCTTATTGGAAGAAGCAACTGGATAAAGATTCCATGCAGAATATCTGGAAAAAAATGAAGGCAATGAGACATGTATTCAGACAGCTAAACCAAAAGGAATTCAGAGGAACAGTGGAGAAGATAGATAAAGCTAGAGAAGACCTTCAGAGAATCCAGACAACAATGAAAGTTAGCTATGATCACAGTTTGCTAATTGAAGAGAGAGTTGCACTGATGAATCTGGAAAAATGGAGTCTTATAGAGGAGAGTATATTGAAGCAGAAATCTAGAGCTCAGTGGATTCAGCTTGGAGACTCAAATTCAAAATATTTTGATGTTATTATAAAAGATAGAACTCAAAGGAAACAAATCAAAGAGCTCAAAGCATTGGAAGATGGTAAGATGCTGACTAATTCTAATGATCTAAAACAAGAAATTGTTTTAGTTTACAAAAGGTTAATGGGAAGTTCAAAACAGTCTTTAGGGGTATTTAACAAGTTAGCAATGAGTAAGGGACCTAAACTCAATCATGATCAACAAATATTTCTCTGCTCCTCAGTTACAGAACAGGAGATAGTGGAAGGGCTAAGATCAATTGGGTATGATAAATCTCCAGGGTTGGATGGATACAATGCTTATTTCTAAGCATGGAGTGCAGTAGGTCCAAAAATCATAGAAGCAGTTAAAAGGTTCTTTGAGCTTAGCAGGATGAATAGATCTATCAATTGTACATCTGTGACTCTAATTCCTAAGAATGAGCATCCTACAAGTGTGAAGGAGTATAGACCCATTGCCTATTGTTCAGTGTTGTATAAAATCATTTCCAAAGTCCTAGTAGCAAGAATTCAGAAAGTAATTGCAACAGTGATATGTGAAGCTCAAACTGGATTCATTCCTGGAAGGAAGATCTCAGACAATATCTTATTGGCACAAGAATTGGTAAAGTCATACACAAGGAAGAATGTGTTCCCTAGATGCATGATTAAAATTGATCTCCAGAAGACATATGACTCTGTTGAATGGGTATACCTGAAACAGATGTTAGAGGAGTTGGGATTTCCTAATCAGTTCATTTTATGGGTGCTAGAATGTATGACAACTGTGAATTATTCCATCATGGTCAATGGTGAACCAACAGCTCCTTTCAATGCAGCTAAAGGACTCAGACAAGGAGATCCAATTTCTCTTTTCCTATTTGCAATAGCCATGGAATATTTTAGTAGGATGCTTAATGAAGTAAAAGGAAGTAAAGGTTTCAAATATCACCTTAAGTGTTCTACGCTAGAAATAACTCATTTGTCATTTGCAGATGATCTTTTACTATTTTCGACAGGAGATATGGAATCTGTGAACACTATTAGAAAATGCTTTAGGGAGTTCTCTGAATCCTTAGGTCTTCAAGCCAACAAAGATAAAAGTTCTATTTATTTTGGAGGGTTACTAAAGAGGTAGAGAATCAAATACAGCAAATGCTAGGATTTACTAAAGGAGAACTACCATTCAGATATTTAGGGATACCTTTAGCTACAAAGAATATATCCCTAATTCAGTGGCAACCTTTGATCAATAAGATGGTGTCTAGAATTACTGTTTGGACTGCCAAGAAACTTTCATATGCAGGAAGGGCACAGCTAATCCAAACAGTTTTATTTGGTATTCAGGCTTATTGGTCACAAATATTTGTTATTCCCTCAAAGTTATTAAATGCAATTGAGGCTTACTGTCGAAGCTATCTATGGTCTGGTACCAACACAATTACAAGGAAAGCTCTGATAGCATGGGAGAAAGTATGAACTCCAAAATCTATGGGTGGATTGTAATTGATAAATATGAGACTGTAGAATAAGGCAACTATGATTAAGCTACAGGGACATTGAATATAAGGTGGATAGAATGTGGATCAGATGGATACACTTTTATTATGTTAAGAATCAACAGTTTGATCAAATGGTCATACCAATGCATGCAGGATGGATGGTGAGGAGAATCTTTGAAGCAGGAAGATCTGTGACACTGGTGCAACACAACAACAACGACATTAGCTTAATCAAGCAGATTTACCTTCAGCTAATTGGAAACAATGAGAGGATACCATGGAAGACACTAAGGTTTAGGAATGTGGCTCGACCAAAAGCCTAGTTCACAATGTGGCTGCAGATGCAAGGGAAATTACTAACAGTGGACAGAATCGCTGCTTGGGGCATAAATGTGGATCACGTATGTAAATTGTGTAACAGGCATCATGAAACAAGGAATCACTTATTCATGGGATTCTCTTACACTATGGAAATCTAGGAAGGGGTACTAAAATGGATGAAGATTCAGGTTTTCAAAACAACAGAATGGGAGCAGATGGAGAGCTGGATCATTGAACGAGCAAAAGGCAGAACAAAAAAGAGCTAAAGTGTTCATGATGGCATACACTGAATGGGTGTATGCATTATGGATAGAAAGGAATCAACGCAGATTTGAAGACAGATTGAAAAATGCAAGTCAACTGGTGAGGGAAATTGCTTATGTATGTAATGTTCGAGTATCAACCAGGATCAAAGAATGGATTCAGCAGCTGAAAGTTAGTTAATTCTGGTAATTGTGGTTTAGTCAATTGTAAATATTATTAGATAGTAGACTGTGATGTAGTCTACTATGAAACTTATATGTAATCAGTTTGGTGATTAACAAAAAAGTTTAATTGCCAAAAAAAAATAGTAATAATAATAATAATAGTAATAATAATAATAATAATAATAGTAATAATAATAGTAGTAGTAGTAATAATAGTAGTAATAATAGTAGTAGTAGTAATAGTAGTAATAATAATAATAATAATAATAATAATAATAATAATAATAGCCTGTAGTTCAATTGTTGAGTTCGTGATTATTTTCGTTTTTTATTTCACTTTGCATTAAATTAATGAACACATGACATTTGTTTATCATGTTAC
This sequence comes from Nicotiana glauca, assembly GCA_026770625.1. Lineage (NCBI taxonomy): Eukaryota > Viridiplantae > Streptophyta > Magnoliopsida > Solanales > Solanaceae > Nicotiana > Nicotiana glauca. The sequence continues at coordinate 25,033 of MDKF010459576.1, forward strand.
ACATTTATTAAAAACTGCGGTTAATTAATATATACTTCATTCTAATTTATCACTACCAATATCATATTAATAATGTTTTGGTGTAAATAAAGATTTTGATTAACTTTTTTTTTTCTATGACTTATAAATATAGATTGTGATTAAGTTTTTTTCTATGACTTATAAATGGCATAAGCCATGTCATTTTTTATACATTGAATCGTAGGTATGGTTTCAAATTTAGTGGAAAAACTTACTCAGTGTTATAAACATAATTTTATTTATGGTCAATGTCTATATTTAGAGAGATTCTAGGGTTTATTACTTGATGGCTAAGTCACTCTCTCCCTATAAATAAAGGGTTCTATTCTATTGTATTTCATCCCAAATTCAATAAGAACTCCCTCTCCCTCTTTCTCTGCAATATTGTTCTTGTTCTTTTATTGTTTCATAATACGTTATCAGCACGAGACTCTACCGTCTCAAGAAGCTCTTTGAGAAGATTAAGGTATAACTTTTCTCCTCTTTTTAATTATGACTTATGAAAAGAAAGTTAGTTACCCTTGAAATTTCGGGCAAGAATTATATGACATGGGTATTGGATGCTGAAATCCATTTAGATGTAATGGGTTCTGGAGACGCCATTAAAGACAAAACTAAAGCATCCACCTAAGACTGTGCTAAGGCCATGATTTTCTTGCGCCATCACCTTGATGAATGGTTAAAAATAAAATATCTCACAGTCAAAGATCCACTTGTTTTGTGGAATGTCTTAAAGGAAAGATATGACAACTTAAAGTTGGTCACTCTTCCACAAGTACGATAAAATTGGTCTCATCTGAGGCTCCAAGACTTTAAGTCTGTTTCTGAATATAATTCTGCGATTAGGGGTGTTCATGGTTCGGTTTGGATCGGTTTTTCCCTAAAAAGAAACCAAACCAAGTAAGTTTGTTTTTCAAATATTAGAACCAAACCAAACCAATTAAGTCGGTTTTTCTCGATTCGATTTATGTTGGTTTTTTGATTTTTTCGTTTATTTGTCTGTTTTTTCTTAAATATAAGACATACACTACCAAACACATATTCCGGCGACCACATTTTCAATTTCATTGCATTAAAAGGCAAATTCCCCAATCTTACATGCCAAAGTTTTACATCAGATTCTGATTTTGCTGAAATAGGAAAAGAAGCTGAAACAGTATTAGAAAAAGATCCAGGCAACAATCTATTAGCTGAACTAGAAAAAGAAGTTGCAATGTTGGAAAACATGGTTCTAAGCTCTGTGACACTAGACTTGACTAAGTAATGTCCCTCCTTAGCTTTACCAAAAACTTGAGGGCTCTTCATGAGAGGGCCCTGCAAAATACAGCCAAAAGAAGTGAAAACTAAAAGACATTTGAATCTTTGACAAAGTCTACAAACTGAGAGTAAGTTTTATTTGAAGCTAGAAATATACAAAATATTTTCCAGAACTAGTCCTGGGAAGATAGAGACACTACCAGCATGAGTAACCTTTACCCTAGAAGAATCAGGTAGCTTTACCATAAGAGGAAAAGGTAGTGGTACTAGGAATAAGAATGTGTTGGCATTGAAACACATATGTTCAGTTGCCCCTGAATCTATAATCCAAGAATGGGAGAGATTAGAATTGGAAACTGAATAACAGGAAGGAAAATTAGTGAACAATATACCAGAAACTGAATTTGCATTAACATCCTGAGAAGTTCCCTGACCTGTTTGTAGTTGATTCAGGAGATTAACCAACTGGCTGAATTGATCAGATGAGAGCTTTTGAGCAAATTGAGGTCCCTATACCATGTTACCATGAATTTCCTTTGTATCTTCTACCACAGTGGCTGAATTTCCTTTTGGGGAATTTTGCAGTCTTTTGCTCTTAGTAAATTTGAAATCAGCAGGAAATCCCACAAGTCTGTAACAGTTTTCAATTGTGTGATTAGTCATCTTACAATAGGAGCACATCTGTGTATTCTTCTTCCCTTTGTGTGCAAAATTTCCTTTATAAGCAGTATTTCCATTCCTTTGTTGAGGTGTTGCTGTAGAGTTTTGATAACCCTGAGATCCTTGGTTCTTCACCATGAAAGAGGCTCCATCTGTTAGGAATTGAGGGTTAACATGAATTTTCCTTTGATTCTCATCTTGCATGAGAAGTGAGTAAGCTTGATTAACTGAAGGTAGGGGTTTAACCATGAGTATGTTGCTCCTAGCCAATCCATAGGTTTCATTCAAACCCATGAGGAACTGGATTAACCTCTCATCTTCCTTAAATTGCTGCATTTTCTTGTTTCCTCCACATTCACAGTTGCATGAGCACTGCATATCAGAATTAAAAGTGTCTAATTCATCCTATAAACGTTTCATTCTAGTGAAATAAGTGGCAATGTCAGCAGTCCCTTGTACTAAATCTGCAAGTTCCTTTTGCAGGTGGTAGAGCTTGGCACCATTAGGTTGCCCAAATCTGTGCTCCAAATCTGACCAAAGGTCCTTGGCAGTCTTTGAGTAGAGAACACTATTAGCAATGACCTTGGTGAGAGAATTCAATAACCAAGAGGTTATCATGTGATTGCATCGACTCCAGGTTGAGTGAGTAGGATCTGTGAGAGGTGACATTGGGCAGGACCCATAAATGAAGCCCAATTTGTTCTTAGCTAACAGTGAGATGAGGATGGATCTGCTCCAACCAGCATAGCCATGACCATCAAATGGAGTATTCACCAGTATCATACCTGGTGCATCAGAAGCATGAAGGAAGAAGGGATGAGAAGAATCAATGGAGTTTCCATTGCCTGCTGCTGTTGAAGAAGAAGAGGTGTGTGTGAGTGGAGTTTTAGTTACATCTGAACCAGGAGCCATGGTTGAAGAAGAAAATCAGAAAACCTGAAGAAGAAGAAGAAGAAGGAAACGAGAAAGAAGAGCTGCTGCTCTGATACCATATAGAAATTGAGAGTATAATTAGAGAGAATTTTTTGTATATCGAATTGAAATCATCTGTACAAGGACACAGTATTTATATACATGTGTTTCTAGAAAAGAAAACAAAAGGAATAAAGGAATAAAAGAATAGCCTATGAAATATGTACACTTGTCCTAATGCTATTTGTGTATGTCTAACAAAATAACTAACACTATCATTCTTTCTTCAAATGGTACAATACGTGCATGTGGTAAGCTTCCAGATTTTGAGCGCAAATTGGACGTGCCAGATTTAATCCATCAACATTTCTTTGAACAGTTGAGATGAAGCCACGTGGCTCATTGACTCCTTTAGTATAGTCAAAGATTTAATTGTGTCTTAGCCTAGTTTTGTCCGTCGTCTTCAACCTTAGCTTTCCACTGTCATTTTCTTCATCCATCTTCTGCAACCTTTGTTCTTGTCCACTGTTATTTTCGTTACAAAGCATGGATTTATTTATTCCAACACAACTATAGCACTAAGGATGTTCGTCATAATTTTTTTTGTTTCTTTTCTTTTTCGGTGAAAAAAGATTTATTCGTATATTTCTTTTGTATGTCAAACAATACCTCACAAACCAAAGTTGGATCAAAGTGCTATTATAAAATATTTATTTAGTTGATTCATGTACGACACATACAATATTCAAATAGAAGAAATATTTCTCTCATTTAAGTATGTGTAAGGCAGATATTACTATAATTTCTGGTAGTAGAAAATTAATTGAAGGCTATGGAAGAGCTACTATAACTCCGACTAAAGCAACAATACTTATCATAGAGAATGCAATGTTCTCCTCCAAGTCCAAGGGGAACTTGTTGAATTTTAAAGATATCCGCCGAAATGGATATCATATTGAGACAATGGATGAGAATAATCTTGAATATCTCATCATTACCAAGAATGTCTCTGGCCAAAAGAGGGTTATTGAGAAGTTCCCATCTTTATCATGTGGCATTTATTGGACAAGAATTAGTACAATTGAGGCACATTCTATTGTGAACCAAAAGATTACTGATTCCAATACTTTTGTACTTTGGCATGATCGATTGGGATATCCTGGATCAATTATGATGAGACGAATTATAGAAAACTCAAATAGTCACCCATTAAAGAATTTAAAGATTCTTTTAAATAATGAATTTTCTTGCACTTCTTGTTATCAAGGAAAGTTAATTATTAGACCATCACCAACAAAGGTTGGAATTGAGTCCTCTGTATTTTTGGAACGTATACAAGGTGACATTTGTGGACCTATTCACCCACCTATTGTCATCTCGCAACCTCGCATTGAAAAATTAGTGGCACAAATAATTCGATTACGGGTGCAATTTCCCGATAATCCAATTAAGTCTATTGACTTGATAATGCTGCTGAGTTTTCATCCTAAACATTTAATGATTATTGCTTATCAATTGGGATAAAAGTGGAACATCCTGTAGCTCATGTTCACACACAAAATGGTCTTGCAGAGTCTTTAATTAAACGTCTGCAATTAATAGCAAGACCATTACTCATGAAAACGAGGCTTTCCACTTCTGTTTGGGGTCACACCATTTTTGCATGCAGTAATGCTAGTTCGTCTCAGACCAACAAATTATCATAAATATTCCCCGTTGCAATAGTTTTGGGTCATGAACCTAATATATCCCATTTAAGAATTTGTGGATGCACAGTATATGTACCTGTAGCACCGCCATACCGCACCAAAATGGGTCCCCAAAGAAGGTTAGAAATACATGTTGGGTTTGAATCGCCCTCCGTTATTCGCTACCTCAAAACATTAACGAGAGATTTATTTACTGCACGATTTGCAGACTGTCGATTCGATGAGACACTTTTCCCAAAATTAGGGGGAGAAAATGTGAAACCAAACAGGAAATTTTGTGAAAAAATTCATCATTCTCTCATTTTATTCCACGTGCCTCTATTTATGAAAAAGAGGTGCAAAAGATTATTCATTTGCAGAGAATAGCAAATCAAATGCAGATGCATTTACGGATATGAAAAGGATAACAAAATCACATATTCCTATGTAGAATGTTCCAATCCGTATTTATGTCTCTATTGGACAATCTTCTAGTGTTATAGCTAATGAGTCAAAAGCATGCCTAAAATGTGTCAAACCATTAGGTTCCAAAGATTGAAATCCAAGAAAAAGGAAAACAAATGATCAACTAAAAAAGAATCCCATGAAGAAATCCACGATTTATTAAATTCTGAGATTCATCAGGAATACACTGAGCCCGAGTCTCAATAAAATAAGGAACTATCAATAAATCCAATTGATATTGAGATAAATTTAAATCGAGTGGATATAGTGGTGGATTATGTCTTTGCAAATAATGTTGCATCTAGCATTATGCAAGAAAGTGAGGATCTTGAACCTGAATCTGTTGGAAAATGTCGACAAAGATTTGATTGGCCAAAATGGCAAGAAGCAATCCAATTAGAGTTGAATTCACTTGCAAAACATGAAGTTTTTGGGCCTATAGTCCAAACACCTAATGGTGTTAAGCTTGTTGTCTATAAATGGGTCTTTGTACGGAAGAAAAATGAGAAATACGAGGTACAAAGATATAAGACACGCCTTGTTGTACACGGATTTTCACAAAGGCCTGGTATCGATTATGAAGAGACATATTCACCCGTTATGGATGCTATAACATTCCGTTATCTCATTAGTTTTGTTGTCCATGAAAAGCTTGGCATGCATTTAATGGATGTGGTTACTCGCCTACCTTTATGGCTCACTTGATAATGAGATATACATAAAAATTCTCGAGGGATTTAAAATGCCTAACGCAAATAATTCAAAGTCCCGAAAAATATTTTCAATCAAATTGCAAAGATATTTGTACGGTCTAAAGCAATCATGACGAATGTGGTATAATCGTCTTAGTAAGTATTTATTAAAGGAAGGCTATATAAATGATGTCATTTGCCCATGTGTTTTTATAAAGAAAACAACATCGGAATTCATTGTACTTTCCATATATGTTGATGACATAAACCTTATTGGAACTCCTATAGAACTCCAAAAGGAAATTGATTATTTAATGAAGGAATTTGAGATGAAAGATATCGGAAAGGCAAAATTATGTCTTGGTTTGCAAATTGAACATTTGGCAAGTGGAACTTTTGTTCATAAATCTTCCTATATTGAAAAGATATTGAAACGGTTTTACATGGATGAAGTATATCCATTAAGTAATCCGATGCTTGTTCGATCACTTGATGTGAATAAGGATCTATTCCGACCTCAAGAAAAGAATGACAAGCTACTTGGTCCTGAAGTATCATATCTTAGTGCAACTGGTGCACTAATGTATCTTGCTAATACTACAAGGCCTAACATAACCTTTTCAGTTAATGTCTTAGCAAGATATAGCTCTGCTCCTACGAGGAGACATTGGAACGAAATCAAATATATATTACGGTATCTAAAAGGGAATACTGATATGGGTTCATTTTATGGCAATAATTGCGGTTTTGATCTTGTTGGTTATGCCGATACTGGGTATTTATCAGATCCACACAAGACTTGATCTCAAACAGGCTATGTGTTTACATGTGGAGGCACTGCCATATCTTGGCGATCGACTAAACAATCAATTGTGGCTACTACATCTAATCATGCTGAGATAATTGCTATTCATGAAGCAAGTCAAGAATGTGTGTGATTGAGGTCTATAATATATCTTATTCTTGATAAATGTGGTTTGAAGTGTGACAAACTACCCATAATTTTGTATGAAAATAATGCAGCATGCATAGCTCAAGTAAAGGGAGGATTCATAAAAGGAGATAGAACAAAGCACATTTCACCAAAGTTATTTTTCACACATGATCTTCAAAAGAATGGTAATATTAATGTGCAACAAATTCGTTCAAGTGATAATATGGCTGATTTGTTTACCAAGTCTCTACTGACGTCAACCTTCAAGAAGCTAGTGTACAAGAATGGGATGCAAAGGCTCAAGGATGTGAATTGATGCTCTCATCAGGGGGAGTTAATGCGCGTTGCACTCTTTTTCCCTTACAAGGTTTTGTCCCACTGGGTTTTCCTTGCAAGGTTTTTAACGAGGCAACCAATAGGCGCATTTCTAAACATGTGTACTCTTTTTCCTTTTCTAGAATTTTTTTTCCACTGGGTTTTATTTTAGTTAAGGTTTTAACGAAGCACGTTATATGTTGAATAGACATTCAGGGGAATTGTTATAAATAGAATTTTATTTATGGTGAATGTCAATATTTAGAGAGATTCTAGGGTTTATTACTTCTTGGCTAAGTCACTCTCTCCCTATAAATAGAGGGTTTTATTCCATTGTAATTCATCCCAAATTCAATAAGAATTCCCTCTCCCTCTTTCTCTGCAATATTGTTCTTGTTCTATTTTTGTTTCATAATACTCATAAATTAAATTTTTAAAAAGCCTTAATCGTATACCTGCTTTTTACATGACAGAAAACAGAAACTTACTTTTATTTTAAAAGGTGAAATTGAAATTTGCTCAATGTGTCTCTCTAATCGAAGCAATCTCGAAACTCTCTCGGTCCTACTCCACAGAGGCTAATAGCCTGTTTGGCCAAGTTTTTTTTGAGGCAAAAGTATTTTTTTGGGTCAAAAGTATTTTTTTCTAAATTTAAGGTGTTTGGCCAAGCTTTTGAAAGAAAAAAAAATATTTTTGAGGAAAAGCAGAAGCAGTTTTGGAAAAGCAGAAAAAAGTAGCTTCTCTGCAAAAATACTTTTTTTTTAAAAACACTTTTGAAAAGAATACACTTAGAAATACTTTTGTAAAGCTTGGCCAAACACTAATTGCTGCTCATAATTGCTTTTCAAATTAATTAGTCAAACACAAACTGCTTCTCACCAAAAGTATTTTTGAGAAAAAACACTTATCAAAATAAACTGATTTTTACAGCTTGGCCAAACAGGCTATAAGAGTCTGCTTGGCCAGGGTGCCAAAACAGTTTATTTTAAAAAGTACTTTTGTTCAAAAGTATTTTTACAAAATAACAGTTTGTGTTTGGCCAATTAATTTGAATAGTGCTTTTTGCAAGCACGTTGTGTTTGACTAATTCCATAAAATACTTTTAAGTATCAAATTACGAAAAAATAGTAATATTCAATTTGTAAATAGTATTGATATAATTAAAAAATAAAATAAAATTTAGGTATTTGTTTTAAAGGAATTCAATTAAAATATAAAATATAAAGTAAAAATATAAATTAAAGATTCTAATCAATAAAGTCATTTTAAAAGTAAAATATAAAATATGATTATTCCAAAGTAATAATATTGAGTACCAGTATTAGTATTGTTTACATGATAATTCAAATATATCAAAATACATCATTTAATAGAAATTTAAAATATCCTCTTATGAGACTATTCCAACGAAGAATAGGAGAAAAATAATAAAAATATAATTAAAATAAAAAAGAGAAGAAATTATGGTAGAAATAAAAAGAAAAGAAAAATAAAAAGGTAAACCCAATGATGGATAATTTAAAAAATATAAATTTATTTTAAGGTTATTTTTGTTTTGAATAAATTAATTTTCTGCTTCCGCTTTTTGGAAGAAGGGAAAATTTATAGCTTGTCCCCAAAAGCAGAAAAACTGCTTCTGCTGCTGCTCAAAAGGCACTTTTTTATTTTGGCCAAACACCTAAAATTTTCGAAAATTACATTTTTTTTTACATAAAACTTTTGGGTTCCCAAAGCTGGGCCAAACAGGCTCCAAAACCTGGAGGAAGTGCACGGTTAGCCACTAATAACACATGTATTTACTTTTAAACTGCTGTTTAAAATGTCTTAGTCTTTAGCCATGGCTTTAACAAACTTTAACTGCCCGGACTAAAATACCCTTCTGCTCATGTCCTTAACTTTTGAACTTATTTCAGGACTTCAGGACTATATGTCCTTAACTTTTGAACTTGTAATTCTAAATTCAGGACTTTAGGACTGCATGTCCTTAACTTTTGAACTTGAAACTCTAAGTTCATGACTACATGTCCTTAACTTTTGAACTTAACTTCAGAACTTCAGGAATACATGTCCTTAACTTTTAAACTTAACTTCAGGACTACATATCCTTAACTTTTGAACTTGTAACTGTAAGTTCAGGATCAAGTGTCCTTAACTTTTGAGCTTGTTAGTCTAAGTTCAAGACCTATTGTCCTTAACTTTTGGGCTTCTTAGCCTAAGTTCATGACCTATTGTCCTTAACTTTTTAGTTTGTTAGTCTAAGTTCAGGACTTCAGGACCTATTGTCCTTAACTTTTGAAATTGTAACTGTAAGTTCAAGACCTATATCCTTAATTTTTGGGCTTCTTAGCCTATTGTCCTTAACTTTTTAGCTTGTTAGTCTAAGTTAAGGACTTAGGACCTATTGTCCTTAACTTTTGAACTTGTAATTGTAAGTTCAGGACCTATTGCCCTTAACTTTTGAGTTTGTTAGTCTAAGTTCAGGACCAAGTACCTACCACAACCATAACTCTTTATGTCTTCTGCTATACATTTTGTGTAACCCGATAACACCTCGAATTGCATTGACTGTATTTGCCTCGCTAAAAACATCAAGATTACCATTATCGAAATCATTATTGACAACAAAATTGGAAATAATAATTAATAGATACCTTATATTTGTTCGATTTCTTATCGTTCAAATTGAATTTACAAAACAAAAGCTCTTCCATAAATTCCCAATTGATTTTGCCTTGATCATTCAGTCCCGCCTCCATCATCTCTTGCATCGATTGCCTGAAATCATCGTACGGACTTGGAGAATACGTTACAACAGTTATAAAATTATCTGCATTCAGTGTTTCCTTTGGGTAATAGAGATCTAGTAGAGTGGAAACACAAATACTACTTTGATTTTCATAGAGCATCAAGTAGAGTGGCTATTTTGAACTTGGGCAATAGAGATCTAGCAAGTGAAGGTCTGAGTGTCAAATAAGATAATGGAGTCGCCACCAAAATAGTGAACCAGTTCTTCAGTCTTCAATTTTCTTTAATAAGATAATCGAGTGTGTAACATCTTTAACTTGATGCTATATTCAGTGTTTCTTTAACTTTTGCTCTATGAATCATTTGAAGTAGTATTTGTCGTAGCTAAAGTTGATCCAGTGTCGTCTAAAACTGTCATGCTTGTCTGAGCTTCTTCAATAAGGGAACTTGAATTTATCTCCATTATTGGTATACCCGGACTTGATAGAGGGTTTGGGAAGGAAAAGACATAGAAGAAAGGGTAACACAATCCTTTTATATTAATGGGATAATCTACGCGGTATGCCCATTAAAAACATCAGTTAACACCATATACAATTAACTTATTTATTTTACTTTGAATACCTACTTTATAAAATTATTTTACCAAGTATACCTATAGTATTCTAAAATATAATAGTGTATATTCCAAATTAGAATATTGTGATATATTTAATTTTGATATTGTATTCCAAATTAGATACTGTAGCATGTTTAATTTGAATATTATATTTCAAATTAAAAATTATTGTATATTTGCATTGGATACTGTATTCCAAGTTAAAAGGTTGTAGTATATTCGATTTGGATACTGTATTCCAAATTAGAATACTGTAGTATGTTTTGTTAGAATATATTTAAATTGGATATTGTATCCCAAATTAGAATACTGTAGCATGTTTAGTTTAAATATTTGGATATTGTATTGTGAGTTCGAGTCTCCTCAAGAGCAAAGTGGGAAGTTCTTCGAGGGAAGGATGCCAAGGGTCTATTTGGAAACAGTCTCTCTACCCCATAGTAGGGGTAAGGTCTGCGTATACACTACCCTTCCCTGACCCCACTAAATGGGATTATACTGGGTTGTTGTTGTTGTATTGTAGTATATTTGGTTTGGATATTGTATTCCAAATTAGAATACTGTAGTATGTTTTGTTAGAATATATTTAAACTGGATATTGTATCCCAAATTAGAATATTGTAGCATGTTTAGTTTGAATATTTGGATATTGTATTGTAGTTTATTTGGTTTGGATACTGTATTCCAAATTAGAATATTGTAGTATGTTTTGTTAGAATATATTTAAATTGAATATTGTATCCCAAATTAGAATACTGAAGCATGTTTAGTTTGAATATTTGGATATTGTATTCTTCATTAGAATTTTAGATTAAGCTAGGTTTGGATTTTTCAAATTATAATATTGTGGTATCTTTGGTTTGAATAATATATTCCTAATTAAAAAATTCTGGCCCGTTTAATTAGAATATTATATTCCAAATTAGAATATATGGTAAGTGAGGTTTGGATTGTATTACAAAGTTGAATATCATGATATGTTTTAGAATATATGGAGATATACCGTGTAATATTTTTGAAATATTTGATGTAATTTCAAAACTTAGGTATATCATGAAAGTGAGTTTTATAAACGGGTATATCACGTCTTCCCCTTTTAATAGACTAGTGGCTACTATTGCTAAGCATTAAAAATACTGGATAAAAAATAAATATCACTTTAAAAAATGGCTACCCCACAATTTTTACCCAAAACTTATGGATGTACATCTCGTAGTGAATTGTTATAAATTCATAAGATTTATGTTCAGACTTTGATAAGTTATGCCTTGTTCAGCACATATAGCATGTGGGTTGAAATTGGAGGGGAAAAAAGAGTTTGTACTCCACTTTTTAGAAAAATTAATGAAATTGAGAGTTTGGACACACACTTGGAAAAAAAATTGTTAAATTAAAATGTTATAAGTAAAAGGTTAATGACTCACTTAAAATATATTTTCTGAATTTATTTTAAAATTTGACACAAATTTAAGTATTCGTACTTCTGAGAAACAAATATTTAATACTTATAAAAAATAGTAAAAATACTATGTACTACTTCTTGCATTTCAATTTATGAAGTATATATCATTAGACACAGTTTTAAAATGGAAGATCTTTTTTTTTTTTTTGTAAATTGTAAAATTATGATTTAACCATATCATAAGATTTTTGTGATTATACATGATACTAATTTAAATTGTTTCTTTAAGTATTGAAAGATGTCATTCTTATTAAAACAATAAAACAGACAAATAAGGAGACATGAATACATGAACACATATTTCTATTAACGCCTCTTGTTACAACAATAACAACAACCCAGTACAATCTCACTTAGTAGGGTCTGAGGAGGGTAGTCTGTACGCAGACCTTACCCCTACCTTGGGGTAGGGAAGCTGTTTCCAAATAAACTCTCGACATCCTTCCCTCCAAAAACTTTTCACCTTGCTCTTGAGAAGATTCGAACTCACAATCTCTTAGTTGGGAGTGGAGATTGCTTACCAAGAGCAACCCTAGGGGGACTAAATTATAATTAACTAATATAGATTCTTATATTATTTATCATGCGTGACTTAACCAACATATATTAGAGTCATTTAGTATAAATATCGAGTGAGAAAATAATACTCCTATTTACTTTTATTTAATGATACTCCCGGCCCCTCCATCTTCTAAAGAGAGCAGCCTCGTCAAATCTTCAGTCACTCATTTATCATTTTTTTTTTTTTTAGAATTAGTCACTCATTTATCATACTGTTTCTACCTACATTGTACAACACAATCTTTAGACCGAAAACACAGAATCTAATCCATGGCCGTCCCCTACCAAATACTAATAAAGTTCACTTCTCACTTTCTATCTCCTCCATATTCCTTCCTCCTCCACTTCTTCTTTCCTTAACCCTCACTCCCCTATCTTTTCACTTTCCAATTATGGCAACTCTGCAAAAATTCAAGCTATTAGCGACCCAATGTGCTGTAGCAGCAGGAAGCCCAACTCGAAGCCCAACAACTAGCCCAGTCATTCACCTCCGCCGCCGTAAAACTCTCCGGATGCTCCTTACCCGCAGTGGCAACGCCGGCAGCGACGGAGGAAGTGATCGACGTCTATTGTCCGAGGACGATGCGTCGCCGGATCGGATTTTCAGCGACGGAGATTCGCCGGATAAAAAGGAAGTGGTGGTGAGAAACAAGCTTAAGGATTTGTTCGTTTCGTCGCCGGAAAATTCGAGAGAGGGATTTTCACCGGAAGTTTCTAATGCCGGTGGTAGTATTGGATCGGCAGTTCGGAGAAGTCGGCCTTTGACGGCGACTTTCCGGCAACGGTTGCTTAGGAGGGTTTGGAGACCGATGCTTGTGAGTATACCTGAATAATTAAATTGGAATATATTGTATTAGCGGACATTGCGCCGATTAGAGAATAAATAAAGTATGTTTTGAATCCTACTATTGATTTCTGTTCTTCAGAATTTTTCTAATTGCATTACTATCGTTTCAAACTAAAAATATAATCTGTTTGAGTCGATTTTATAGATGACACAACATGGCTGGGATGAATTGAAGTTAATGTAAACTAAAAGAAAAGGATTTAGATTATATAGATTTTTACACTATCAGTTAATTTTAACCTGTATAGTCCTTTATTACCTACTAAGTAATCTAATTGTATTGATTGCATCGTTTGTACATGGAACTTAAACTCGAAAGAAAATGTGAAAGTACGTAATGAAGATCATAAGAGATTACAGTTGAATTTCAACCCAAAAGAACACACAATTTTTTTTTTTTTTGGTTATGTCCAAACTTTGGTTGGCAAATTATCAAATTTATACTAGTAGGAGAAATAAGTATTCGATAGAGTAATCAAGCGCACCTAAGATGGGTAAAACTAGGGGTGTACAAAGAAAACCGATAAACCGCACCAAATCGGTAATCCGAGTCAAATCGGAAAAAAAAACCCGATCATAAGTTGGTTTGACTTGGTTTGGTGTTGGAAAAAATAACCCGACCATAATTGGTTTGATTTGGTTTTAACTAAAAAAAGTCAAACCGAAACCAAACCAACCCGATATTACATTTATTCAATTTTTACAAATATTTTATACATATAAATATTTATTTTTAATACAATTCATAAATATTTCTTAAACTTTTTCACAGTTTTATCTTTAAACATATTGTTTCAAGTTTGGAATTAACATTCTTGAATGGTCCAATAAATTTTATAGTTCATAAAGGTAGTAATTCAAATAAACTTCACATCAATACTAATGCTAACTAAGAAAATTCAATTCAACACTAGAAATGACAATAGTGTGGATATCTATTTTTTAGTTTTGCATTGTTTATATTGAAAATGCATAACTTAGTTTATCTTTTTCTTTAGTGCTTAGTTGTGTAACTAATATACTTATAGTTGTACTTATTTAAGCATGACTTATATAGTACTTTTAGATTATGTTAATATTTATTATGGCTTATTACTTAGTAATATTTTCTTTATGGATTTTAGTATTTTTGTTATTGAATATTTTAGTACAATGTTATGAAACATCTCGTATTATTATATTATTTCTTGAAAAATATATTATATAGTTGTATCCTTGTAGGATTAGAGAAGTATGTGGAGCACAAGTTATATATTTGTGCTATGAAGACTTATCGGAAAGAAAAAAAAAATCCCGAAAATCCGAAAAAACCCGAGATTGAAAAACCCGATTTCGTTGGTTTGGTTTGGTTTATAGATTTAAAAATCCGACACTATTGGTTTGGTTTGGTAATTGAAAAATCCGAACCAACCCGGCCAATGTACACCCCTAGTTAAAACAATACTATCATAGATAACAAAGAGTAATATTAGAGCATAGGGGGTGTTAGAATTTTAAGTTTATATTTATGATCCTAATTCTTTTAAGTTTTTGATTTTTAAATTAATAATTTTTACATATTTAATAAAAAATTAAAGACAAATACATGATTTGATTCTGCTATGATGGGACGAGAAATATATTACTTACCTTTCTCCGAAAAAAGGTTTCAAATTACAAAGGTTGATAGACATATGTCCGGGCAATACATCCTTTTTATAAATTTCTTCAACTCTCTCTACTAAAAATTTGGGAAAAACCGTCTAACAAAAAACGACCAAAGTAAGTCGGTAATTGCCAATAACCGTCCAAAATGTGACCATTAATGTTTGGTCGGTATTTTGAAGGTCGAAAGGGCATACTAATCAAAGTTGGTCGGATATTACCGATCAACTTTGGTCGGTCAATTAACTTCAAAAAAAAAAAATTGCCGAAAAAACCGACCAAAGTTGGTCAATTTTTTCCGACCAAAATTGGTCGGTATTTTAATCATGTAATTAAAAAATGCACCATCTACGAATCGAATCGGGGTCTGTACTGTGGCAGAATACTTTTCTACTACTAGATCATTGGTGCATTTTGTTTTAAGACTGTCTTTATTTCATTTATACTCTTTGATTGTATTTTCGCACGAAAATAACCGACCAATGTCGGTCGATTTTATTACAAATTAAAATTACTGACCGAATTCGGTCGATTTTATAAAATGACCAGCCGAATTAACTGATCGATTGCGGTCGTTTTTTTTAATATTAATTTTAATTTATTTAAAATGAAAATCCGACAAAAGTTAGTCCGTTTGTTGAAAAATAAGTTTCACGGGACTCAAAAATAGTTTTTCGCATTTTTGCGCCAAAGAAAACCGACCAAAGCTGGTGGTTTCGTAAAAAAAATTATTTTGAAAAACGATCGACTTTGGTCGGTTTTTAGGCCGGTGTTTTGACCGACCAAAATTGGTCGGTCGACCTTGGTCGGTGTTTGCCGAATTTTTATTAGTTTTTTTATTTACTTTAGTGATGGTAATATAAATTTTTGTTATTTAAATTGTGTTAAATCTCCTAGCTATCGCATTTAACTTTAGAAATAATAACTAGAGCGCAATTGCTTGATCGTTCAGACACAGAAAGCGTGGCTTCTTGAAAGGGAAAGGAATAGCACTTGCTTTAACTTGTCAAACTTCAAATAGTAACTAAAAGAAATATCGGAGAGCTTTTAATTAACTCACTTGTGTAAATAATTTTTTATACTTTCACTAAAGAAAACTTAAACTTATTACTAAAATGGTTGGAGATATTATCGGTCACTCCCATTGATGGAAAAAAAAAATTAACCCGTATACAAAGCATCCCGTGTTCAGCTAGGATTCGAAAAAGGGTCGCACTTCAAGGGATGTGGATGTAAACAACCTAGCCTAATATGCAAGCATTAGTGGCTGCTTCCACGCCTTGCACCCCTGAAATATAGATCACATAAAAATAATTTTTCTGTTGCTCCAACGCTTTCGTGACTAATATTTTTACAAAAAATATTAAAAAGAAAAATTGTGAGAATGACAAACTTAATGTTCTTGAGGTTGTTGCTAGACTATTGGATGTAGTGAGTGTGTAGTCGTTTTCAGCAAGTAGAAGTCGGGAAGAATCTTTGTGAGTCATTCATTGGTAATTGTTAGTACCTGCTTTACGATAAACAACGACTTGACCAGACCAAACAAACTATAAATAGGCTCTCCACAAACCATGTCATGATTCCTTTTTCTTTCTTAAATACCTTAAACCACCCTGAACGTGGCTCAGATTATTATTATACTCTCCGAACTATATTCGGTTTTAATTTCCCTCCTCAATTTGGTCTTTTGAGAGTCAGTACCCCCCTAGACGCTGATGTAGCAAAAAGTGTGGGTGCACTCGCCTGCCACGTGAATTTTTCTGTCTATGTGGTATTTTTTTTAAAATAATTTTGTTTTTTACATTTTTAAGAATATTACTTTTTTAGATAATTTTTTTCGAATAAAATATATAATAAAACTTGGATATAACTACATTATTTAGGCTAAATATTTTTATTTGGCCAAAACTAATAAAGTTTTAGTTAATTTTTTGTTTGAATTAGACCTGACAATAAAGATGTATCCAATTTAAATAAATAGTCAAAGCATCTAAAAAGTTATAAAAAATACATAGTTGAAATAAATAGTCATTGCATCAAAAGAAAAAATAAAAAAAATGTACAATTTCACTTGTAATTTCTAGCAATTGTACACTCTTTTTATTTCTTCTTTTGATGCAATGACTATTTATTTCAACTATGTATTTTTACTTTTTTAGATAAAATCTGTATAGATATATATATATATATATATTAGACCACCGTAATTTAGAGCTATATAAAAAATTATAGCCAAAATAGTTAATTTCAAACTATTTATTTTTTATAAATTTTTAGATGCCTTGAATATTTATTTCAATTGTATAAATCATTATTTTCAGCTTACATTCAATAAAAGATTAACTAAAACTTTATTATTTTTAGCCAAATGAAAATATTTAGCCTAAATAATGTAGTTCTATCCAAGTTTTATTATAAATTGTATTCTAAATTTTTTATCTAAAAAGTATTATTCTTAAAAAGGTAAAAAAAATATTTTATTTTTTAAACAAAATGCCACATAGACAGAAAAATTTACGTGGCAGGTGAGTGCACCTACACTTTTTTTAAACATCAGCATCTAGGGAGGTAATAACTCTCAAAAGCCCAAGTTGAGAGGGTAATTAAGACCAGGTATAGTTCGAGGAGGATATTTATAATCTGAGCCAAGTTTAAGGGTGGTTTTAGGTATTATGCCTTAAAAATAACATCACGATAAGCTGGTGCGTAATTTTTCCATTTTATCGAATATTTATTATCTCGTCACCACAAATACAAAGACAAATGAGAAGAAATAGCTGCGTATGGGATAATTTACCCGCTAAAAGTTTGACATATATAAATAAATCATCTAGCAACTTTTGTCTAGGATAGAATTTGAATTTTAATCTCACATGATTTTGGGTCGCTTCATTGATTAACAAGTCATAGCAAATCAAGTCAATCATTCTTGATGGAAAATAAAATGTAAGAAGGTAAAAACACGTTTTTGACCTACAAGACAAGAAATTAAAATACTTTCTTTGTTTAAATTAGTATTCTATTTAAGTAAATTAGCAAGTGTATGAGTTCGTAATTCTGAAATTGAAACCTAAGAGAATATGTGGTGGGGACAGTCAAGAATGGAAGTGCCATAGATCTTGACGACAAAGCGCAACTGGAAAGAGAGGAAAAGTTGATCAATAATGAATAATCTACTCTAAAGTTGTGTCTCATCTAATTTTGCCCTATACCAACGCTTTTTGACGAAGCTGATTGAGTGGGATTTTATTTTTGTTTCTCATTCGGTGACCTGTATTGCTTTGGGAACTTAATTAAATCGAATTCTTAAAAGTTATGCTAGATGAATCTTTTTTAAACCATTACTTATGTTTTGATCCCTTATTAAAAAAAATCGAAAAAATTGTCCCACTTCAAAATTTTAAGATATGCCTGACAGAATTTTGAAGCACTAAAATTTCTGACGATTTAGCGCTAGAATTTTAAAGCACCAAAAAGTATGACGATCACAAGAATTTTTAGCTACAATGTTGGAAAATTCTGATGACCTGTTAGGATCGGTGGCAAAAGGCAAAATCCTAACAATCACCATGACTGCCACGTACTTTAGAATTCTAGCGATGGAGAAGAATCCTAGCAAGTGAACTTTAAAATTTGCTTAAGGCTTTTTTCTCAAACTTCTATTACTGGAAATCAATATATAGTGGCACCAGGGTGTTATGTTTTTGATAGATCCTTTCGAATTCGTGTTGCTTTAAGGCCCACTAAAGGATGCGCATTGTAACCTGAATGAACTCGTGACCTCTACTTAAGGGATTAGGATGGAGGAATACAATCTGTTCCACCACAACCCTTAATAGTAGAGAAAGATCTATATTGTTAGAGGGGTTGCCGAAATCTGCTAGTCTCGGCAAAAATTGTATATAAATATTTGTATATGCACCAAGGACCCGTTATATATTTTTGTTGTGTTACTCACGTGTGAAGATTTATTGGTTGAGCTGATTTGGCATGGAGTATGACCTTCTTTTCCTCGCCCGCTCGACCCAAGATCGAGACCTAGGATCAATAATGTTTCTCTTTTGTTTTCTTTTATTTCCTTTTGAGGGCGACTATACTTCATAAAAATCCCAAAAAGTACGGCCCTATTTTATTTTGGGTTGTGTAAGCAAGGTGTTAGGGGGAGGATTTGCATCTATACTCGTTTTTTTTGTCACGTTTTAACTTGTGCCCGCTTTACAAAAACAATTACAAGCGTACCCGCTTTTTCGCATAACTTCAGCATACAGGGCTAAAGTAGCAAAGGCAATCACGCAAAACTTCAGCATTCTAGTAGACGGGACTGAAGTTGCAAGTTTTTTGTTTTTGTAACTGGCGAACTTCAGCTCTAGAGTTGAAGTTTTTGTTTTTGTAACTGGCAAACTTCAGCTCTAGAGCTGAAGTTTTTGTTTTGTAACTGGCGAATTTCAGCTCTAGAGCTAAAATTTTTATTTTTGTAACCCCAAAAGCTCTCTTTTTTGCTTTCTGTTTCTACTGCAACTTTTATCACACATGGTTCAACTCCATTTTTTCTTCTTTCCTTTTATGGCTCATGGCCGCATGAGTCCTATGTTAGACATGGCCAAACTAGCAGCTTCACGTGGTGTTAAAGCCACTATAATCACTACCCCTCTCAATGAATCTGTTTTCTCCAAATCTATTGAAAGAAACAAGCATTTGGGGTTCGAATTGGATTGTAAAGGAAGTTGCAATAATAAATACCAGAAGAGTACAGTGGAAATAGATGTTGGTGGTGGTGGCAGTTCTTGGCTTAGTTTGTTGAGCTGAACTTCAACAAACAATGGGATCTAATCAAACAGATCATTGTCTCTGTTACATATTCATGGCTTCTCTCAGAAGGGGTATATGTATCACTATAGAAGAAGAAGAAGAAAATGAAGGAGGAGAAGGAGGATGAGAAAGAGAGCTGAAATTGTTTAAAAAGTAGATACATGTTAAAAAATTTTAAAAAAATGGGTATATGTTAAATGGGGACGACCAAATAAGGCGCCCCGTGCAATTTTTATTGTTAAAGGTCGTTAACCCCAATAAGCTATACAATCAGTTCAGTTCATGAATGGGCCATTTGTCCTCGTTCTTGGTCCGGATCATCTTCCACCATAGCCTACAATCTCAGAGCTGAGAGAGCCACCAAAACTTAATTAATGATTTTTTGTACAAAAAATACATTTTTAATGTTTTAAAAAAAAAGTTACATTAATGGGTATTTTGTAGTTTTATACTGCGAAATATAAAAAAAATTTTTTAATGCAATTCGCAGTATAATACTGCAAATTGCTTGAGATGGGCCCAACTCATTTTTCAAATAGCATTTCGCAGTATTATACTGCGAATTTGGGTAATTCGCGGTATAATAATACGAAATATACTGATTTTCGGCCCCACGAATAATTAACTGACACAACAATAATTCAAATACATAAAATGCAGTATAATACTGCGAATTACTTTAAAAAATTATACACCCCAAGCTCGGACTTGCCTTATTTATAGGCGTTTCAATTTTATAAAAATTCATTCAACACTTGAACTTCAAACATACGTTCATTATTCTCTCTTCTCCTTATCAATAAATTTTTTACAATATCTGAAGTGCCATTGGGGGG
>MU738103.1:7131-19567 GCA_026770625.1 Nicotiana glauca
CACGGTTTATTGTATAATTGATTTTACTGCTTGAGATAGCCTTAATTGTGCCTTTATGAGATTTTATGCTTTCAGTCATTATTTATTCTCATTACTCAATGAGTTGGAGTACTCACTTTACTCCCTGCACCTCGTGTGCAGATGCAGGTATTGATCACCCGGTAGCGGGATATTAGCTGATTGAAGGTATTACTATTGTAGCTGAGCAAGGTGACCGCCAGCGTTCGCGGCACCGGACATTGTCTTTAGAATTTCAGAATTTAATTTTGTATATTATATGTCCTGTAGTTGTGTTCAGATTTTCTTTAGATACTCGTGACTTGTGACACCCCGGTCGGGTTATGTTGGGCTGTAAACACTGGTTATTATTATTGTCGTTAAGCTGTATTTATTTATTCATTTATGTTTAATAATTGTTAAAGAGACAATTTGGGTTAGTTGGCTGGCCTTGTCTTCACGAGAGGCGCCATCACGACCGGGTTAGGAAATTGGGTCGTTACAATGCACTAAGTATAAGTGCATTAGCTAATATTATAGCGAATATAGCTTATATATATTTAATATATGTACTTACGCTATACTATGCACTAAGTATAAGTGTATTAGCTAATATTATATCTAATATATCTCATATATATATAATATATATACTTATTCTATACTATACACTAAGTATAAGTGCATTAGCTAAATATATATAATTGTCACGACCCAAATTTTCCACCCTCGGGAGTCGTAATGGCGCCCACTAATGAGAGCTAGGCAAGCCAACCCTTAACTACTTTTAACATTAACCATTTTACTTCTTTTAACAATTATCAATAATATCATGAAATCAGCGGATTAAGGTAAATAATCGGAAGTCTTAAATTAAAGAAACTGAACACAGTGCGGAAAATCAACGTAAACCTCTACCCAAGAACTGGTGTCACATACTCACGAACTACTAAGAGTGCTAAATACAACCGTATGAAAGAAAATATAATTGTTTGTCTCGAAATACATGAGATAACAGATTGAAATAAAGATAGAAGAGACGTCGGGGCCTGCGGACGCCTGCAAGGCTACCGCGGTGTCTCGCTGAACTGAAGACTAACTCCCGTGCTACTGCAGTTGCTGTCTAATACCTGGGTCTGTGCAAAAGAGCACAGAGTGTAGTATCAGCACAACCAACCCCATGTGCTGGTAAGTGTCTGGCCTAACCCCGGCGAGGTAGTGACGAGGCTAGCACCAGACTCCAGACAAAACAATGATGAGGCAACAGAAATAAACAATTAAAACTGGGGGAGGAACCGTGCTTCAGGGTTAACAGATATAAATAGAATATCATGAATAATAGAGGAGGAATCTATGGTCTAGCGTCTAACACGAAAGTAAGAAATAAAGACAATTTTCATATTCAGCTAATCTATTTGCAGGCGTGCAACTCGATCCCATTTCTCATAACTCATGGTAGGCATACTACCCGCTCCTATTTCATAATATCTTGTGGTAGGCGTACCACCCACTCCCATTTCATCAATCATGTGGTAGGCGTACCACCCGCTCCCATTTCATCAATCTTGTGGTAGGCGTACCGCCCGCTCCCATTTCAACAATCTTATGGTTGGCGTACCACCCGTTCTCATTTCATCAATCACTTGTGGTAGGCGTACCACCCCCTCCCATTTTATCAATCACTTGTGATAGGTGTATCATCCGCTCCCATTTCAATCAAACACAATTTAACAAAATAATCTCGGCTAGGGGACAACAATATAATAACTTCCCGGCAAGGGAACAACAATAGAATAACTTCCTGGAAAGGGAACAAAATATCAAATCAATATCCCGGTAAGGGAGAATTAGCTATAATCACACCTGTTCAAATATCTAGCTACCACAACTATAACCAAACTTGTTCCAAAATCTAACTACCACAGCTATAACCAACCTGATACAACATCTGACTACCACAACTATAACCAAACTTGTTACTACATCTAACTGCCTCAGCTATAACCAACCTATTACAACACTTAACTACCTCAGCTATAACTATAGTCATCACTCAACACAAAGAATCATTAACCTAAGCATTTGTAATATCAATTAAGAACACAATACAAGGGAACCACAACTCAACAATAGCCCGCCAAGGGGGAAACAATAGACCTCTTCTCTTTCTCACTTTTACTGCACAATTCTCTTCAAAACTCGAGCCAATGCTCTAGAGTTTCAATTAACACTTATACTTTCGCAATTCGTTCTACAACTGGAGCTGACGCTCCTCAATGTTCATAAGTCACAATTCTTTCCACAAGTTTACACAACAAATAGAATTACTCACCAAGGCATGGATAATACAACGAAGTCATAAAAATTGCAATATAAGACTCACGGTCATGCTTGATACCAATGTATAGAAACTCGTTACCATGCTTATACGTCATACTCAACAAGAAACACATAGCAAATATGACTCAACTCCTAATCCCCCAAGCTAAGGTTAAATCGAACACTTACCTCGATGCTTTGACTTTAACTCAAACCTCAATTATAGATTTACTCCTCGATTCCACCACCAATCCGCTCGAATCTAGTCGCAAGTTACTTAATTACATCAATAAACGCTAAATGAATTTATTTGAATGCATAAAATGAATTTTCCAAAGTTTTTCTCGAAAATTCCAAAATTGCCCCAGGCCCACGTGGTCAAAACCTGAGGTTAGAACCAAATTAGGTTATCCATTCCCCCTCGAACCCAAATATATGATTTGTTTTGAAATCGGACCTCAAATTGAGGTCCAAATCCCCAATTTTTAGAAAAACCTAAGTTCTACCCAAAACCCCCAATTTCATCCATGAAAATCATTAATTTTAAGTTGAAAACATACTAGATGATGTTAATTATTGAAAGGAATGAGTAAAAATGGACTTACAATTGATTTGGAAGAAAACTTGTTCTTGAAAAATCGCCCAAGAAGTTTATGTTTTGAAAGAATGTTGAAAATAGTTCAAAATTCGGCTAAATGTAAAATATGCAGGTTGCAGATGTGGGATTTGCGAACTTGGGTTTTCAATTGCTAACCCCAACCTATTATGGGAATTGCGAAGATTGATTTGCATTTGCGAACACTGGACAACAATAAAGGCATCGCATTTTCAACACTGATGTCGCATTTGCGAAATGCCAGCCTTCGCATTTGCGAGCCACTAAATGTGACTGGCTCTACATCGCAATTGCGAACCAAGTGGTCGTATTTGTGACCCAACTATAGGATCTCCTATCTCGCATTTGCGATCAAAGGCTCACATTTGCGAGCTCGCATTTGCGAGATCTTCTTCGCAAATGTGAAGATACCAGAACTGAAATGTCAGATTTTTACAAAGGTTAAAAATGCACTCACGGCCTATCCAAAATTCACCCGAGCCCTTGAGGCTCCAAACCAAACATGAACAATACCTCAAAAACATCCTACGGACTCATCCGTGTGATCAAATTGCCAAAACAACATGTGACGACCTAAAGGGTCATCACCTATTTTCTCTTTTTCGTGCTTCCAAGGCCCTGGAAGCCTCATTTTTAGTTACCTCAATTTGCGTGCGCTGTTTGGACGAGTAGCCGAAAATATTATATGTGAAATTTGGTGAAAATGCTAAAAATTTGATATTAAAATGAGTAAAGTTGACTTTGGTCAATATTTTGGGTAAACGGACACGGACCCGTGATTTGACAGTCTCGGAGGGTCCGTAGGAAAATATGGGACCCAAGCGTATGCCCGAAATCAAAATTCGAGGTCTCGATCCCGAGAAATGAATTTTTAAAAGAAATTATTTTTCTGAAATTGTTAAGGAAAGTGGAAATAAAAATTGATTAGAACGTGTTGGTATCGGGCCCGTATTTTGGTTCCGGCACCTGGTATGGGTCTTATATGTGTTTTAAGATATTTCTGTGAAGTTTGGTTTAAATCGGACGTTGTTTGATGTGTTTCGGACTTAAAACTCTAAATTTGAAAGTTTATGAAATTTGATGAAAAATTAGTGATTTTAAGGTTTGATTCATTGATTTTGATGTTATTTTGGTGATTTGATCGCACGGTTAAGTTCGTAGGATGTTGTTGAGTTAGTTTACGTGTTTGGTTAGGAGCCCCGAGGGCTCGGGAGTGTTTTCAGAGGTGTTCGGGGTGGTTTTGAACTTAGAAAAAATTGCAGAAACACTGTTGTTGCACCAGTCCTGGTGTAACCGCACCTGCGGGCCTTTGGCTGCAGATGCGGACATGCAGGTGCGCACAGTGGGCCACAGATCCGGTCTTGTTTGGCAGATGCAGATTTTTCCTCCGCAGATGCGGTTCCGTAGAAACAGGAAGTTTTTCGCAGGTGAAGCCCCAGCGGGGCCTAGCCATTTCCGCAGAAACGCCCACTTTTCCGCATGTGCGGTGGCGCAGATGTGACCCCTGAACCACAGATGCGGAAGTCGGGCAGTGAGTCTTTTTAAAAAACATAACTTCAGCAATTTTTATTTCAAACTTTCTCAACAATTAGAAGACTAGGGAGATTTTTCCAAGAAGTGTTCTTCTCAAATCACAAGTAAGCACTTATTAAGTGATTTCTTTCCTTTTTCTAATGTTTTCATCAACTTTTATCAATAATCTTAGGGTTTTAATTGCAGAAAATTAGGAAAGGGGGTAGAGTTAGGGCTTTTCAATTTTTCTTGATTTAGACCTCGTTTTGGGGTCGAATTTGAAAACAAAATATATATTCGGGCTTGTGGGTGAATGGGGATTTGATTTTGGTCCGAACCTCGTATTTTGACCAAGCGGGCCCGGGGTGATTTTGGAATTTTTGGAAAGAAAGCTTGGAAACCTATATGTAGGCATTGGGTTTGATTTGTTTAGCATATATTGATATTATGAAGTTCTTATTGTAGAAATTTGATTGAATTGGAGCCGAATTTGAAAGGGAAAGCGGTCGTTGTAGATTGATTTGGTCGTGGAAGTTGAGGTAAGTGTTTGGTTTAACCCTAGCTTGAGGGAATAGGAGTTGAGTCTTGGTTTGCTACTTGCTAATTGATCGAGTACGATGTATAGGCATGGTGACGAGTATCTATACATTGGTGTCTAGCATGACCGTGAGTCTTAATCTGATAATTTTACACTCTTGCTTTAACCTATAAAAGTCTTGACTAAATATTGGTATCATTAATGTTAAGAAGAATTAGAATAGGATTGGTTATAGCTGACTCTCCCTTGTCGGGATGTTTGACTTGTTGCTATTGTTCCCTTTCCGGGAAAAGTATTAATTTGATTGTTCCCTTGCCGGGAAGAGTATTGAATTGATTATTCCTTTGTTGGGCTCGTATTGTGAATTATGTTGAAAAAAAAGGGAGTGGGTGGTACGCCTACCACAAGTGATATTGAAAAGGGAGCCGGTGGTACGCCTACCACAAGTGATATTGAAATGGGAGCGGGTGGTACACCTACCACATGATATAATGAAATGGGAGCGAGTGGTACGCCTACCACACATGATATATTGAAATGGGAGCGGGTGGTACGCCTACCACGAGACATTGAGAAATGGGATCGGGTTGCACGCCTGCAGCGAGATGAGTTGAATATGAAAGTTGCCTTTTTTATTCATTATTACTAGAAGTTAAACTATAGATGTACTTTCCATTATTCCTGATATTTGTTTCTAATTGTTACCCCTGAAGCATGCTCCCCTCCCCAGTCTAAATTATTATATTCTTGCTATTTTTCCATTGTACTCGTATATATATATCTGCATAGGTTTATGTGGTGTCCAGTCTAGCCTCATTACTACTTCGATGGGGTTAGGCCAGACACTTACCAGCACATGGGGTTGGTTGTGGTGATGCTACACTTTGTGCATTTTTGCACAGGTCCAGGTTTCGAGCAGCAACAGCAGCAGAAGCTTTAGTTCGGGAGCATACCTTCAGTCCGGAGAGACCCGAGGTAGCCTTGCAGGCATCCGCAGGCCCGGCGTTTCCCTTCTATCCTTACATTAGACTGTCATCTCTTTGTATTCGTGATAAACAGATTTATATTTCTTTCAGACTTGGTATTTAGTACTTCTTAATGTTCGTGAGTATGTGACTCCAGTTTTTGGGTAGAGATTATGTTAGAATTCAGTATCTTGTTTAACTATTTAAATTTAAGACTTCTGCTTATTATTGTTGACTTTTCATTATTTAAATATTATTATCGAAGGATTGTTAAAAGCTTGTTTATTAAAGAAAAAGTAACTAAATTTGGCTTGCTTAGCTTCTATGAGTAGGCGCCATCACGACTCCCGAGGGTGGGAAATCTGGGTCATGACAAGTTGGTATCAGAGCACTAGGCTACATCGGTCTCATAACTCACAGACAAACTTGTCTGAGGGATCAGTACGGAGACGTGTGTATTTATCCCCAGAGGCTACAGAGTTAGGAAAAGTTTTACATTTGTTCTTTCTTGTTGTGCAGTTCTATTTCTCAATGCTAATTGAATTTCTACTGTATTCTCTCGCAGATGGCAAGAACACGCACTTCCTCATTTACTGATCAGCAGTCCGAGCCCCAGAGAGCTCCCGGTAGGGGCAGAGGACGAGGCCGTGCTAGAGGCCGAGGTAGGGGCAGAGCTCAGCCCCGAGCAGCAGCACCAGTGGCAGAGCCTCAGGTTGACATTGACGAGGAGGTTCCGGCCCCAGCCACAGCAGTTCCGGTGAGCGCAGCTCAAGTCCCAAAGGGGTTTATTGCTACCCCAGTTCTTCAGGACGCTTTGGTCCAGTTTGTGGGCCTCATGGAGAGTGTCACCCGAGCAGGATTGCTTCCTGTAGCACCAACCACTTCTCTGGCTGGAGGAGGCGCCCATACTCCTGCTGCATGTACTGCAGAGCAAGTAGTTCCCCAGGGTCAAATTCCAGTGGTTCAGCTAGCTATGGCAGTTCAGCCGGGGGTAGTTGCTCAGACCGGCGATGGCGCAGCTATGTCCGCAGATGATTTGTGGAGGCTGGACAGGTTCACCAAGCTATTCACTACTACATTCAGCGGTGCTTCTTCTGAGGACCCCCAGGATTTCTTATATAGCTACCACGAGATTCTTTGTAACATGGGCATTGTTGAGTCCAATGGAGTTGATTTTTCTACATTTCGCCTATCTGGATCCGCCAAAACTTGGAGGAGGGATTTCTATTTAGCTAGACCAGCAGGGTCGCCGTCTTTGACTTAGGATCAATTTTCATAGTTATTTCTGGAGAAGTTTCTCCCCGTTACTCAGAGGGATGCTTATCGGAGGCAGTTTGAGCAACTCCAACAGGGTTCTATGATGGTCACTCAGTATGAGACCAGGTTTATCGATCTAGCTCGCCATGCTCTTGTCATATTCCCCACTAAGAGGGAGAGGGTGAGGAGATTTATTGATGGTTTAATCCAGCCTATTCGTCTCCATATGGCCAGAGAGGCGGGGAGTGGTATTACTTTTCAGGAGGCGGCCAATGTGGCCCGGAGGATCGAGATGGTATTGCCACAGGGGGTGGTCATAGAGCATACAAGATACCCCCGTCAGTCAGGCCGATTCAGTGGTGCCTCGTCTGGAGGCAGAGATTCTTATGATAGGGGTCAGCCTTCTAGGCTCTTCCAGTCAGCCCTCCAGGTTTCTGAGGGTGCCCAGGTGATCATGGTTTCCGTGGGAATCATTCTGACCAGCATCCATTCAGTGCACCGCCAGCTCCCATCAGTGCGCCGTTGCTTCAGAGTTTTCAGGGCCGTCCACCAAGGGCTTGTTTCACTTGTGGCGACACGAGGCACATTGCTAGGTATTGCCCTCGAGCTTCGAGCAGTTCTCAGCAGCAGGGTCCCCGTCCTATGATTCAGGCACCAGATGTTCCACAGACCCCCCAGCCAGCTAGAGGCGGGGGTAGAGGTACTAGAGGTGGAGGCAGAGCTCATAGAGGTGGAGCTCAAACCACCAGAGGCGGAGGTCAGCTAGCAGCAGATCGACCTAGGGACACAATTCAGGGTAGTGGGGGTCATCCCCATTGTTATGCTCTTCATGCTAGGCCCGAGGCTGAGGCTTCAGATGCAGTCATTATAGTTACGGTTCTGGTTTGTGATCGAGATGCTTCGGTACTATTTGATCCAGGGTCTACATATTCATATGTTTCATCTTATTTCGCACCATGCTTGGTCATGCCTAGTGATGCTTTGGGTATTCCCGTATATGTGTCTACACCGATGGGTGACTCTATCATGGTCGACCGAGTCCATCGTTCATGTATTGTAGTGATTGGGGGTCTTGAGACCCGTGTAGACTTGTTGCTCTTAGATATGGTTGACTTTGATATCATTTTAGGTATGGACTGGTTATCACCCTATCATGCTATCTTGGACTGCCATGCCAAGACTGTGACCTTAGCATTGCCTGATATGCCTCGTTTAGAGTCGAAGGTCACTCCAGGTTATTCTACCCGCAGGGTCATTTTGTACGTGAAGGCCCGACGTATGGTCGAGAAGGGGTATCTGGACTATTTGGCCTATTTTCGTGATTCCACTGCTGAGGTTCCTCCTATAGATTATGTGCCTATTGTTCGGGAGTTTCCAAATGTTTTCCTTTCAGACCTATCGGGTATGCCACCCGATAGGGACATTGATTTCTGCATTGATTTGGCTCGAGGCACTCAGTCTATTTCTATCCCACCATATTGTATGGCCCCGCCGGAGCTGAAGGAGTTAAAGGACCAGTTGCAGGATTTGATAGAGAAAGGTTTTATCAGACCTAGTGTTTCTCCTTGGGGGGCGCCCGTGTTATTTGTCAAGAAGAATGACAGATCGATAAGGATGTGCATAGATTATTGTCAGTTGAACAAGGTGACGATTAAGAATAAGTATCCACTGCCGAGGATTGATGATTTGTTCGACCAGCTTCAGGCTGCCAGGGTATTTTCCAAGATTGACTTGCGATCGAGCTACCATCAGTTGAGGATTAGGGCATTCGATGTCCCTAAGACAGTTTTCCGCACTCGGTACGGGCATTATGAGTTCTTGGTCATGTCATTTGGGTTGACTAATGCCCGAGCAGCATTCATGGAATTGATGAACCGAGTGTTCAGGCCATATTTGAACATGTTCGTGATAGTCTTTATTGATGATATTTTGGTGTACTCCCACAGCCAGGAGGAGCACGAGCAATACCTTAGAGTGGTTCTTCAGACTCTGAGGGACAGTCAGTTATATGCCAAGTTCTCCAAGTGTGAGTTCTGGCTGAGTTCAGTAGCATTTCTGGGTCACGTTGTATCAGTAGAGGGTATTTAGGTGGACCTGAAGAAGATTGAGGCAGTCAAGAGCTGGCCTAGACCAGCATCAGCTATAGAGATTCAGAGTTTCATGGGATTGGCAGGCTACTACCGTCGGTTTGTAGAGGGGTTTTCATCTATTACAGCCCTGATGACCAGGTTGACCCAGAAGGGTGCCCAGTTCAGATGGTCGAAAGAGTGTGAGGCGAGCTTTTAGAAGCTCAAGACAGCTCTGACTACGGCACCAGTGTTAGTTTTGCCCATAGGATCAGGGCCCTAAACAGTCTATTGTGATGCTTCCCGTATTGGGCTTGGTACAGTGTTGATGTAGGATGGCAAGGTTATTGACTATGTTTCGAGGCAGGTGAAGATTCATGAGAAGAACTATCCAGTACATGATTTATAGTTGGCAGCTATTGTTCATGCCTTGAAGATTTGGAGGCACTATTTGTATGGCATGGCATGCGAGATGTTCATTGACCACAAGAGTCTTCAGCACTTATTCAAGCAAAAGGATTTGAATTTGAGGTAGAGGAGGTGGTTGGAGTTATTGAAAGATTATGATGTCACCATTTTATACCATCCGGGGAAGGCCAATGTGGTGGCCGATGCTTTGAGTAGGAAGTCAGCTAGTATGGGCAGTCTTGCTTATATTCCAGTCAGTCAGAGGCCACTTGCTTTGGTTGTTCAGGCCTTAGCCAATCAGTTCGTGGGACTGGATGTTTCTAAGCCTAGTCGTGTGTTGGCTTGCACGGTCGCTCGTTCTTCATTATTGGAGCGTATCCGTGATCGATAGTTTGATGATCCCCATTTGTGTGTCCTCAGGGACACGGTGCAGCGTGGAGGTGCCCAGCAGGTTACCTTAGATGCGGATGGAGTTTTAGGATTGCAGAGGCGATTCTACGTGCCAAATGTGGATGGGCTTCGAGAGTTGATTTTAGAGGAGGCCCATAGCTCCCGATACTCTATTCATCTAGGCGCCACAAATATGTATCAGGACTTGCGGCAGCATTATTGGTGGCATAGGATGAAGAAGGATATTGTTGCACATATAGCTTGTTGTTTGAACTTTGAGCAGGTTAAGTACGAGCATCAGAGGCCTGGTGGTTTATTTTAGAGGATTAAGCTTCCCGAGTGGAAGTGGGAGAGGATCACTATGCATTTTGGTACTGGACTTCCGCTGACTCGGAAGAAGTTCGATGTGATATGGGTTATAGGCTGACCAAGTCAGCACATTTCATTCTTGTGGCAGTCTCCTATTCATCCGAGAGATTAGCTGAGATTTATATCCGGGAGATTGTTCGCCTTTATAGTATGCCGGTATCTATCATTTAATCGGGATACGCAGTTTACCTCGTGCTTCTGGGGCGCAGTTCAGCGAGAGTTGGGTATACAGGTTGAGTTGAGCACAGCGTTTCATCCTCAGACGGACGGTCAGTCCGAGCAAACTATTCAGATTTTGGAGAATATGCTCCGGGCTTATGTTATTGACTTTGGAGGTTCGTGGGATCAGTTCTTACCTTTAGCGGAGTTTGCCTATAATAACAGCTACCAGTCAAGCATCCAGATGGCTCCTTATGAGGCTTTATATGGTAGGCGGTGTCGGTCTCCGATTGGGTGGTTTGAGCTGGGAAAGGCTCGGTTGATAGGTACAAATTTGGTTTAGGAGGCCTTGGACATGGTCAAGATCATTCAGGATAGGCTTCGTTCAGCTCAGTCGTGGCAAAAGAGCTATGCAGATCGTAAGGTTCGAGATGTAGCTTTCATGGTTGGTGAGCAAGTATTGCTCCAAGTGTCACCATGAAGGGCGTGATGAGGTTTGGTAAGAAGGGCAAGCTTAGCCCTAGGTTCGTTGGGACATTTGAGATTCTTGATCGAGTGGGAGAGGTGGCTTATACACTTGCATTACCGCCTAGCTTATCAGCCGTGCACCTAGTTTTTCATGTATCCATGCTTCGAAGGTATCACAGCGATCCAGCCCACGTGTTAGATTTCAGCACTGTCCAGTTGGACAAGGATTTATCTTATAAGGAGGAGCCGGTAGCTATTCTAAACCGGCAGGTTCGTCAGTTGAGATCCAAGGGTTTTCCCTCTATTCGTGTTCTATGGAGAGGTCAGCCCCCTGAGGCATCGACCTGGGAGTCCGAGTCTGATATGCGGAGACGTTATCCTCATCTATTTCCCGACTCATGTACTTCTTTCTTTTGTTCGTTCGAGGATGAACGGTTGTTTTAGAGGTGGAGAATGTGATGAACCAAAGGGTCATCACTTGTTTTCTCTCTCTTTTCGTGCTTTTGAGGCCTTGGAAACCTCATTTTTAGTTGCCTCAATTTGCGTGCGCAGTCCGAGTGAGTAGCCGGAAAGCTTATATGTGAAATTTGGTGAAAATGCTAAACATTTGATATTAAAATGAGTAAAGTTAACTTTGGTCAATATTTTGGGTAAACGGACCCGGACCCGTCAGTTGACGGTCCTAGAGGGTCCGTAGGAAAATATGGGACTCGGGCATATGCCCGGAATCGAAATCCGAGGTCCCGAGCCCGAGAAATAAATTTTTTTCTGACGTTTGTTTTTAACCAAACTTTATAGATAGTGCTTAAACCATATATAAGACCTGTACCAGGCGCCTGAACCAAAATACGGGCCCGATACCAATACGTTCTAATCAAATTTCATTTCTAATTTCCTTAAATATTTTCAGAAAATAATTTTACTCAAAAATTCATTTCTCGGGCTTAGGACCTCGGAATTCAATTCCGGGCATACGCCCAGGTCCCATATTTCCGACAGACCCTCCGGGACCGTCAATTACGGGTCCGGGACTGTTTACACAAAATATTGATCGAAGTCAAATTTATTTATTTTAACATCAAAACTTAGCATTTTTTTCATAGAATTTCATATTTAGACTTTTCGTCTACGCACCCGGATTGCGCACGCAAATCGAGGCAACCTAAATGAGGCTTTCAGGGCCTCGAAAGCACAGAATGAATAAGAAAATAAGTGATGACCCTTTGGGTCATCACAATAATATATATACTTACGCTATACTATGCACTAAATATATATATATATATATATATATTAGCTACTGCACTTATACTTAGTGCATTGTATAGCGTAAGTATATGAAATATATATATATATATATATATATATATAT
>MU738104.1:4644-26799 GCA_026770625.1 Nicotiana glauca
AATTAGTGGTTACAATGACACTGTATGTTATACTTGAAACAGTGGTAACAATGACACTCTAATATATACTTGGAACAGTGGTATCAATGGCACTGTGTGATATAAATTGGTCAGGTAACAATGGCTGACCGGTCAGGTAACAATGACTGACCAAGATATTGCGCTTGGGCTGTAGGAGCCCCTCCGGAGTTTGTACACACCCCCAGTGAGCGCGGGATACCGATGGATCGGGCTACGCACCGTAGCGATCATGTGCATTGCATTTCATTCATGCATTCATTCCTGTTTGTACTACGTGGCATGATCTTTAGCACTCACATATCATTGGCATACATGCTATTACTTGCCTTGTTGACCAGATACCCTGGTGCTACATGTTAAGGAGTACTGAGCCCGAGAGGCTGATGTTGTATATTGTGAGTTGGGAGTGAGCCCACGGGGCTGATACTATACTGAGAGGTTGATATTGAGCCCGAGGGGCAGATTTCTTGTTATTTCCTACTTGTTGAAATTATTTTTGCAACTGTTGAAAAGGCATACTTTCAAAAGAGATTTTTTTAACTAAGCTTGAGATTTTCTAAAGGATTCTCTCGGTGTTACAGTTTTTACTATTTTTCTAAAAGGGTTGTACTGTCTGTTATAGCATTTTGGAGTGATCATACGTGTTTTCTTATCGCTCAGATATTATTCGCTCTTATTACCACTGAGTTGGAAGTACTCACTTTACTCCCTGCACCTTGCGTGCAGTTGCAGGTTTTATTCACCCGGTAACGGGTTATTAGCAGGACTGAAGGTCATATTGTGGTAGTTGAGCAAGGTTACCGCCAGCGTTCACGGCACCACCTTCCATCTTTGAATTCCAGTTTTATCTTGTATATATATACTTTGTGGGCCCAATAGTAGAGTCCCTACTCATTAGATGCTCGTGACTTGTGACACCCCGGTCGGGCTGTATTGGGTTGTATTTATATTGATTAATTCATTTTTGAACTGTTATATAACTGATTAACTGCTTTAAGTGGTGTTCTAAGATGGTCTGGCTGGCCTTGTCTTCACGAGAGGCGCCATCACGATCGGGTTTGGGAATTGGGTAGTGACAACAACTCAAAATATATGGTGACATCCTTTGTCTCTTGTCCCCACAAGTACGGATGCACATTTACACACAAACTCATGCAATAAATCAAATATAATTTTAGAGAAAGTCCCTAAAGAAGAGTAAATTTTATTCAACTTACCTCAAGTCCAAGCTTCAAACTATTACTGCGATGCTCCAAGTTATTTAAAATGCCCACACGTCGTCAACAAGTCGATATATTATTAACAGATCACAACAATAAAAATTAAATTAACTAAGTGCCTATCACTTAGGTCCAACTTCACAACTTTCACAAAAATCCTTGCTTCACCATTTGATGGTCAATCTTTGAATGTTAACTCCAACTCATCTATTGAGTTTGTTATGGAATCTAGTCATCCTAATAGAAACTCAAAGCGATTCAAATAAACCCAACACTATTCATCTTATCCACGAACAAGATTTTCAATGCCAAAGCTAGCGTTCATGTATTCCACTCTTTCAACTACTTTTCCAATTCATACGTAATATTAAAACACTCATTTATACTCCATAAATAAGTTTCAAGTAGTGGGAATTATCTTTTGAAGCACACCTTAGAAAATCCCTATTTTGGTGTTCTTGGTTGATTTGATGAAATCTAGCAAACCCAAGGATGTTGCAATGTTAGTACTAGCGTTGATCAATATCAATTAGCATAAAACATGGATAAAAATTCACCTTGGAGTGTATAAAATGTCCATGGCCGAGAACTTCTCTCTCTAGAACTCTAATACCATCAAAATCTTCTCTCTTTTCTCTCTCCCCGAAACTCTCTCTATTTATAGAGTAGGGGTCTGCGTGGGCCATGCATTCTGGCCAGGTAGCCTACGTGGGCCATGTAACTCGGTCACACAGCTGGAGTTCTTCTCCTCTTTTTCATCCTTTCTTCTGGAATGGGTCACATTGCCTGCATGGGCCACGTATCTTGGCCATGCAAGGCTTCACTGATTTTTCTAATCTTCCTTATTCAATTTTCCAAAGTTATTTCCTTAGACACTTAACTTAGGGTCTTCTGGCGCTCATGACCTTCATGTCTAAGTATTGTGATGATATCGATACCCCTATGTAGGCCCGCACATACATTGAGGTCTCACTAAGTATTCTCTTAAGCTCGAGTAAGGCTTAATCTTGTTAGAAATATTTCCGGGCTTTACAGAATTAGATAAGGCTACGGATATATTTTCATCCGATAGCTTTTTTGACGGGTATAAACTCTTCCGGACCAATCATTAACTATGAGTGTTTCATAAGAGAGGACTCTCTTATGTTTATGGTACTCTTGAAGATGACGTCTCCTGTTCATTCCGGTACAAGCATTAGAAGATTTTTTTGTTAGCTTCCAAATAATAAAATCAACTCATCATTTGAATAAAATAGAAGATAAAAATTAAAAGGACTTTATTTTATTCCTTCTATCTTCAAAAGTACATTAGCACTCGATTTCTAATAATAAATAAATTGCCAATACATGTGTCTAACTTGTACAACTTGTTTCTATGGGGCTGGCATTATAGTCCCCAATCATGATGAGACGTTATTTTTCTTGGATCTCGTAACCCCAGTTTTTGTGGCATCCTTGATACCGTATCCAATACTATCCCCTAGTATATGATTGCGAAGTTTGCAAATTGTAAAACTAGAGATCTTCTTACATTGGTTAAACACTTGTGAACAGTTGGATAGTCTTTGGTTCGATGGAAAGTTTTGTTTACCATTAGGAACATTACATCGAGACAAAGATTATCTAATCATCCATAGTGGTTTATGATAACTGTGCCTTGTCATTTAAAGGTCTTAATTATGCCGATGATGCTTTCTTCGTAGTTTGCTTTCCGTTGCTGCCTTGTTAAAAACCTTACCAGAAAAACCCAACTAGGACAAAAACTGGTTGAAGAGAAAAAGAGTGCAGCAC
Organism: Nicotiana glauca; assembly: GCA_026770625.1. NCBI lineage: Eukaryota > Viridiplantae > Streptophyta > Magnoliopsida > Solanales > Solanaceae > Nicotiana > Nicotiana glauca. The sequence continues at coordinate 7,677 of MU738104.1, forward strand.
ATAGTTTTAGTATAGGTACGATCCATCAGCAGTAATACCGTTTGGGGTGAGTCACGTTCCAATTATTGGACAATTTGACTCCATCTTTATTCTCCACCTCGTAATATCCCTTACCAGTGACACTGAAATTCGGTGGGGGCCTTTATACGTCAGACACAGCTTCCTAGTGTTGGTTTCCCAAGTGTTCTAAGTCACTTTCCTGAAAATCAAGTCTCCTACTTTAAAGTAGCGGAGATTGGCCCTCCGATTATAGTTTCTATCCATCCTTTGCTTTTGAGCCACCATCCCCACGTGTGCCAAGTCCCTGTATTCACCGATCAGTTCTATCTTCACCAACAATGCCTCATTATTTCTTCTTCCTCTGTTCGGAGGAACCGTAAGGTTGGTTCTCTCATTTCCACTAGGATCTGTCACGCCCACACTTTTCCTCCGCGGAATCGGGTTTATCACATTTTTGGTTGGGACAACTCTTTCTGTTTGGAAAATAGGTTTTTGTAATTTTGGAGAGTCGTCACCTCACAATTTTAAGGTGCGTTAGGGCACATATAGGGTTGATTTGTCACTATCTTGATAACTATAGATAAGGTAAGAGCTTGAAATTATTCCAAGGGGAAGGTGTTCGTCACCCCTCAGGATCCGTTAGTGTGGTTCCCGGCCAGAGAGCTTTTGTGAGTTTGTACAAATAGCAAGTAAGCAAGTATAGCTCAAATAGTAGCGGATTTAAGTTTAAATACACAAGGGCAAGAAAGAAACTAAAGAAAAATCTAGATTTTGAAAAGGATTATAAGTTAAGCATAATTTCGAATACAAAGGGGTGTCCTAGGTTTGTTTATAATATGGATCACGTCAATGCAATATTCGGTATGACATTCCTCAAAAGAGGGGCTACACGTGATATTAGCGCACCGGTCATCATATCCATGTCTACCATTTCCTGCCCCGTGAAGGTATGTAAAGTAGGGTTTGTCTCGACGCCTATTGCATGCTGTTACCCATCCCTTCCTATTAGTCCCGAAGGAATTTAGACTCCACGCGGGTATGGGCCCCTGAGGTTTGAGTACCCTACGCGGGTACTCTATAAGCATCGTATACTCTCTCTAACTCAAATTCCTAGGACAAGGATCTACAAAAATAATGCAACCAACATTTGATATAGAATGATAACAATTATATCAATTCATGCTCTTTATTATTTTAAATAAAAATAACAGAAAAATGTAAATCATGATACAAACTTTTGAAATATTTATATCAACCCTTGATCCTAATAAGAATCATGCAAACTACTTCCACTTCATTAAGACATTGAAATAACTTTCGGCTCTTTAAACCTATATATATCAAAATTATCTTTTACCTTTTTACTGGGAGTACTATACCAACATCGATATAATAAAAAACTACTAGGTGAAAGACCTAGCAATAAGTATTTGACCCTACTTGTCTGGGTGGCGTGTTGCAGTGCCATACGAGTCGACTCAACCTCATTAGTTTATGTAATGACCATTTTCCTCACAATGGGAGACTTTATCCCACAAACCTTGGCTTAACCTTGGAATGTCACCCTACACCGACACGTGTAGTTCCATGATAACGAGCTCAACATTCCAATATATTTAAAGCATATTGGCCTCGAAGGATCTATTTTTATCAAATCATAGCCAAACTAAACCATTTGAATAAAACAATCAAATATATGATCTTCTTCATATTAAAGCATTTAACAATTTAACATCAATCTTTAAAGATACAACGAGTGCTATCCATTAATCAATTTTCAAAAGAAATACTTTTCATAAATATATCTTTAGCACTCAAATATTTTATATTCTTTCCAAAACACAAGTTTAAATAAAACTTTTAACATTTTCCTAAGCATCACTTGACATCAAATCTTTAGAAATATGATTTTTCAATTATAAAACAACAAGATTTTATTTACTAAGCACAACTCAAAATATATGGTGACATCCTTTCCCTCTTGTTCCCAAAAGTACAGATGCACATTTACAAACAAACTCATGTAATAAATCAAATATGATTTTAGAGAAAGTCCCTAAAGAAGAGTAAGTTTTATTCAACTTACCTCAAGTCCAAGCTTTAAACTATTACTGCGATGCTCCAAGTTGTTTAAAATGCCCACACGTCGTCAATAAATCAATATATTATTAACAGATCACAACAATACCAATTAAATCAACTAAGTGCCTATCACTTAGGTCCAACTTCACAACTTTCACAAAAATCCTTGTTTCACCATTTGATGGTCAATCTTTGAATGTTAACTCCAACTCATCTACTGAATTTGTTATGGAATCTAGTCGTCCCAATAAAAACTCAAAGTGATTCAAATAATCCTAACACTATTCATCTTCTCCATGAACAAGATTTGCAATGCCAAAGCTAGCGTTCATCTATTCCACTATTTCGACTGCTTTTCCAATTCATACGTAATATTAAAACACTCATTTAGACTCCATAAATAAGTTTCAAGTAGTGGGAATTATCTTTTGAAGCACACCCTAGAAAATCCCTATTTTGGTGTTCTTGGTTGATTTGATGAAATCTAGCAAACCCAAGGATGTTGCAATGTTAGTACTAGTGTTGGTCAATATCAATTAGCATAAAACATGGGTAAAAACTCACCTTGGAGTGTATAAAATGTCCATGGCCGAGAACTTCTCTCTCTAGAACCCTAATACCATCAAAATCTTCTCTCTTTTCTCTCTCCCCGAAACTCTCTCTATTTATAGAGTAGGGGTCTGCGTGGGCCATACATTCTGGCCACGTAACTCGGCCACACAGCTGGAGTTCTTCTCCTATTCTTTATCCCTTCTTCTGGAATGGGTCACATAGCCTGCATGGGCCACACATCTTGGCCACACAAGGCTTCACTGATTTTTCTAATCTTCCTTATTCAATTTTCCAAAGTTATTTCCTGAGATGCATAACTTAGGGTCTTCTAGTCTTCATGGCCTTCATGTCTAAGTATTGTGATGATATCGATACCCCTGTGTAGGCCCGCACATACTTTGAGGTCTCACTCAGCATTCTTTTAAGCTCGAGTTAGGCTTAATCTTGTTAGAAATATTTCTAGGGCTTTAGAGAATTGGATAAGGCTATGGGTGTATTTTCATCCGATATCTTTTTTTGTTTCGGTTATAAACTCTTCCAGACCAATCATTTACTATGGATGTTTCATAAGAGAGGGCTCTCTTATGTTTATGGTGCTCTCGAAGATGACGTCTCCTGTTCATTCCGGCACAAGCATTTGAAATTTTTTTTTATTAACTTCCAAATGATAAAATCAACTCATCGTTTGAACAAAAAACTATATAAAAATAAAAGGATTTTATTTTATTCCTTCTATCTTAAAAAGTATATAAGCATTTGATTTCTAAAAACAAAGAAATTGCCAATACATGTGGCTAACTTGTACAACTTGTTTCTATGGGGCTGGCCATACAATCCCCAATCCTGATGAGACATTATTTTTCTTGGATCTCGTAACCCGGATTTTTGTGGCATCCTTGATACTGTATCCAATACTATCCCCTAGTGTATGAATGTGAAGTATGCAAATTGTAAAATTAGAGATCTTCCTACGTTGGTTAAACACTTGTGAGCGGTTGGATAGTCTTTGGTTCGATGGAAAGTTTTGTTTCCAATTAGGAACTTTACATCGAGCCAAAGATTATCGAATCATCCATAGTGGTTTATGATATCAGTGCCTTGTCATTTAAAGGTCTTAATTATGCCGATGATGCTTTCTTCGTAGTTTGCTTTCCGTTGCTGCCTCGTTAAAAACCTTGCATGAAAACCCCAACTAGGACAAAAACTGGCTGAAGAGAAAAAGAGTGCAGCGCATACTTTTAGTATAGGTACGATCCATCAGCAGTAATACCGTTTGGGGTGAGTCACGTTCCAATTGTTGGGCAATTTGACTCGATCTTCATTCTCCACTTCGTGTGATCCCTTACCAGTGACACTGAAATTTGGTGGGGGCGGTTATACGTCGGACCCAGCTTCCCAGTGTTGGTTTCCCGAGTGTTCTGAGTCACTTTCCTCAAAATCAAGTCTCCTACTTTAAAGTAGCGGATATTGGCCCTCCGGTTATAGTATCTTTCCATCCTTTGATTTTGAGCCACCATCCTCACGTGTGCTAAATCCCTGTATTCATCAATCAGTTCTAACATCACCAACAATGCCTCATTATTTTTTCTTCATCAGTTCAAAAAAACCGTAAGGTTGGTTCTCTCATTTCCACTAGGATCTATCGCGCCCCTTTTTTTCCTCCGCTGAATCGGGTTTATGACATTTTTATTGGGATAACTCTTTCCTTTTGGAAAATGGGTTTTTGCAATTTTGGAGAGTCTGCCACCTAAAGATTTTAAGGTGTGTTAGGGCACCTATAGGGTTCATTTCTCATTATGTTGATAACTATAGATAGGGTAAGGTATTGAAATTATTCCAAGGGGAAGGTGTTAGGTACCCCTCAGGATCCGTTAGTGTGGTTCTCGGCCAGACAGTTTTTTTGAGTTTGTACAATTAGCAAGTAAGCAAGTATAGCTCAAATAGTAGGGGATTTATGTTTAAACACATAAGTGTAAGAAAGCAACTAAAGAAAAATATAGGTTTTGAAAAGGATTATAAGTTAAGCATAATTACAAATAAAAGGGGTGTTCTAGGTTTGTTTATAATATGGATCACGTCAATGCAATACCCGGTATGACACTCCTCAAAAGTGGGGCTACACGTGATATTAGCACACTGGTCTTCATATCCATATCTTCCTTTTCCTGCCCGTGAAGGTAAGTAAAGCGAGGTTGGTCTCGATGCGTATTGCTTGCTATTACCCGTCCCTTCCTATTAGTCCCGAAGGAATTTAGGACTCCTATCCTATAAGAAGGTGGTTCTAGGCAGACTCTCAGGTTTAAAGGCAAAACACTAAGCGACAAACTAAAACTTATAAGACTGCATTTAAAGTGGAAAATAGAGAAACAAGTAGAAGGCTCAGATATACCTCCACAAAGAATGCACATAGACAGCATGACTGATACACAATTAAGGTGCATGTTCAGATCCTAACAAAGTTTTAAGTGATAACAATGAACCAGATTCACCACATGACTAAAAAAAGTTTGAATGAGGTTTGCCTACTGATTTTAATAGGTTGACAGTTAAACAAGGACAATTCTCATTTTTTATTTAGGTTATTACCTAAGGCTTGCCTAAGCGTAAAGTGATATGCATCGATTATTCAAAATTATTAAAGACCGTTTGGAAGTTATTTTACCCTGAGAGCATGCTGTTCTAGTTGATACGAATTCAGAGGTTACTACTGGTTATAGTAAACGGGATAATCAAGTGTGAAGCTATTTTTATCTATTTTATAATCAGCAGTTTACACTAATTGTGAATGTAAGTACAAATGAGATCCTAAAACATCGTATCTAAAATGTAGGTATAAAACTCATGATGCAGAATTCCTAGAACAGGATTTCTAAATGCACATGGCAGGGTAGAACATAATAGCAAAATGCTTAAATGTTAGCATATTTTAATGCATGATTTTGTAAAGGTGCACATGCTGAAACAATAAATATGAGACCTAAGAGCATGATTTCTAATGCATGTATAAACCCTAAGCATGGTTTCTATTGTGCAATTAGGAACATAAACTTAATAACATGTTTTCTACCCTTGACAACTATAGTATGCATATTTAGCCCATCTCTTTTCACTAGCCACCCCAATACTTGTTCACAAATTAGTACAGACCATGTGAGTGAATTACATAAGCAAAAATGAAAAATAAGAAGTTACAGCTATAGGAAGCCTGATTTGGATTTCCTCTCTGAGTTATGTAATAAACCACCTCAAAGGCCAACGTTGTTCATAGATGTCTCTTATATCTAGGTGTGTCAGAGTTCCCTAAGGACCTCAAGGGACCCCGAGCAGTGCTCACACCCAAATTTCATAGCCAATACAGGGTAAATGTAGTGTGAAAAGGCCAACTTTCATGTGTCCAAGTTCAGTAGGAGCTCAAGGGTCCCAAGGTAGGTCTCACACAAAAGAGGCAGAACCTAGCATTCTAAGAATATAGTGAAAGTGCAGGACACATGTTTGAGAGGGGTTTGCTTAAAAGCTGGACTGACAAGTCAATTTTGAAAGTAATCAGTAACAGAGATGATTGAAAGCAGTTGTAGTAGTAAACAAAACTCAAACACCTTAAGGTGGGATCACACACAGAATCAGTAGTCACACAGGGGGTCAAGGGATTTGGGGATACACAGAAATTTGTCTGTAAACACATAATCCTAGCTAGGGTCTTAGGAATGGTTTGGACATGCTCAACAATAGCTGATACTGGCATAATAACAAATCAGTGAGAAAGAACATAAACATATGGAGGGGATAAGGATTTGGGATTCATAAGATGGCAAGTACACAGTAAGTGATTGACAAGGCATGCTTTGAAACACACATAAGGGAATGCATTAATCTAAAGGGAATGAGAGGCATAATAGCATGCTAGTAATGTAACTCAACTACAGGTTTCACAACAGTACCACAAGTAGAAGTAGACCAGCAATGAGAGAAATTGAACCAATAAGAGAAACATGTTGTTATTGAGGCTTTAAAATTAAACTAGGACATACCAGTTAAGGAAGCAAAGTGCAGAAAAGCAAAGCAAGTAGAATTCCACAGTCTAGCCTTGGCTTTCAACCCGCTAGACAAAGGAGTAGCACAAGTATAGAAAAAAGGGAGAGTTTGAGTGTGTGTGTGTGTTCTAAACTAATTGTTCGTATGTTGTTAATGAAAGACTTAAGGTATTTATAACTTTAAAAAATAGGTAGAAATTGAGGTAACAAGTACAGGTTTAGCACAACTTGTTTAAAGGGGAGTACTTGTATTAATGGGATTCTAATTGTGATTATTTAATCACCAAAGCTTGATGTAACCCTTCCTCCATAGTATATTGATGTACTTCCTCCATTGTAAATTTGATCTTAGCTTCACCATGGACGAACTCCACCTGTTTTAGCTTGATTTTTGCCGGAACTTGTCCAGATAATTTATTTTCCAGTAGCGATGCATATGTTGAGTTCCTCTCTCCCACAACCAAAGGCTGGGGAGAGGACGATGCAGCCATGGGCTGCTTCAAAACTCCATTGATGTACTAACAAGCATGTAAAAAATCGGGCTAAAACTTACCTTACTAATAGTATTGAGGCTTGCAAACCTCGCGTACTAACAAGCATGTAAAAAATAAGAACTTGAAAGGGCCAAGTATTCTATGATCATCACAGAGTTTATAACATACTTTGTGATGATATTACAGATGAGAATACTAAGAAAGTGGTAGAATAAAATGTAGTACCAATTTGATTCTTGTCCTTTCTTTTCCAAACTTCTAAAATCTTTAATTTGTAATTCTTTGTCATTTTCATCCACAATGTTCAAAATGTATTCAAAAATCATCATTTCTTTTTTGAACGGTTGGACCTCATTGATGTAGTTGGGGCAACCTGCTTTTGTTTGGCAACTCTTATTGGAAGTCGCCTAACAATTGCTTACTTGTTGGACCTTGTTGCAATTTTTATCCAGATAGCACCTGCTTTGCTTGTTTGAATATGTTCCTCCACAGTATTTGGTGGGGTATCTAGGTAGTGAATACAGGTGCCACAAGGAGGCTTAGTTGGAATGAAATCTGGAGCATCTAACTTGTTCTTTAATTTTCCCGCCAAAGTATTTTCAAAATTTAGCATTTGAAGTTCATCCTTGATAACTCATTCCACACGATGGGTGGCAAATTGAAACTTTTGTTTAAGACCATATTCTTGCTCCCTTTTCAAATTTGAGCAGGTGAATTTATTTGAAAAGGTGACCAAAGGTTGCTTTATCATGGGATCCTCAATGAACTGCTCAGAAAACATAGCAGTTGCTGCAATATGCTTTCGCTTCACCTTCTTCTTCTTCTTCTTCCCTGTTGTTGTCTTTAAGGTCGATGCCAATTCATACTTCTGATGTTCCTGCTTTGCAACTGTTACTGCATACTAATCAGCCACACAAGTAGCATTTTAATTGGTCGTAAAAATCTTCTCCTGTGCATGCGAGTCTGCTTCAGCAGCTACGTTATGTTTCTACATTGCATCAATTCAATTTTTGTCCTCCTTCGTTACAATTGGTGACCTTGTAGGCAACTGCTTGCTGCATTGTACAGTTGTAGGCAACTGCTGCTGTCTTGGTGCAGAAATTATTGCATTTGCGTGGGCAAAACCTTGTTGTTGTAGCCCCTCAGTTGCCCTTGTTAAATCATTGTTTGGATGGCTTTTAAACTGTTGTTGCTGCTGTCCTGTTTGTGAAGCCATTACTGCAATAGGCGTCACATCTGAGGCTGCATAATTGCTTGGAACCAACACATGTGCATTGTAACTTTTCTTGCTTTTAAGGATTTACATCGTACTATCCTCTTTTCTTGGCATTGTAGGTGAGCCAACTGAAAGAACCTCTTTATCTATTGTCTCATGATCATTATCATCATTAGAGATATCATCTTCACTCACCCTATGATCCTCTTCATTTTTCGCAGATTGTTCAGTTCCTCTTCTCAAGGTTGGTTGTACAACTGCATTGTTGTTTCCATTGGATAACAATAGCTTCCTAGACTCACCTTCGAATTGACCAAACGACTCCACGAATTGTGATGGTACTTCAAACGCTGATGTGTTTAGAGTGACCAAAGGCTGTTTTACCATTGCATTTTTCAATAAAATTGCATTTTGAGCTTCCTTGATAATTTCTTCTATGTGCTTGCTGGAAAATTACATGTTAGGTGCATTGAAATTTTAAGTTTTATTTCTCATTATTTCAGCTACAAATGGGACAATGTCCTTTGATGCATGAATTGGGAGGGAAGAGTTGTTCTTTATATGTGTTAGAATTGAGGAACTAATTTGATCCAAACTTTCCACCAGTTGCAAATAGTTCATCTAGTGTTTTCATCTTCCTTGCCAAGTGCAGCAAAATGATTCGAACCAAGCTCATTCCGCTGCGTCGTGTTCTTATTATCCTGTTGATCCTTAGCTTTTTGCTTGATCATTAGACTTTTGTCTAAAACCAGTAGCCTTCCCAGCTGATTCTTTATTCTCTCACCCCTGCTGCCTATGATTACAATTAGTAAGTGCTTCAGCATTGTGAGATGCACCAAACCGTGCAACTGGTAGTTCTGCATTATTTAGAATTGCAGTACTTAATGCACTAGCAGCCATCATCTGTTGAACATCAGATTTCCCATTTGCATTCAATGTAACAACTTTTTCCAGACCATCTTTTTCCTTACCCAGTTGTGCAGATGTATCAGCTCGATCATACCTTGAGTTAGACCTAAAAAGCACAGACTCAGCAGCTCGATCAATAACTTGCTTAAATCTACAGCTTTTGATGCAACGGTTCCCTTCACATCATGAACCATTTTTGAACTTGTAGCACTTTCCTCAGCCTGAGCTACCATACCATTTGAGAGTGCATCAGTTGCCAGATAAGCTACTTGTTGCACCACAGTCTACCCCTTTCCATCCACCACTAAGGCAGCTTGATCACCACCTAATGCACTAACCTTAGATTTTCCATTTGTATTCAATGCACCTGCTGCCTGCTCTTGGCCATTAAAAAAAATTCCCAGTTCCTTTAAAGCCTGATCCTGTTTTATTAAGCTGTAGCCTAGCTAGATCCTCCTCCTTCAACAATGCATAACTTGGTGAGCCGACATGAATTGATAAACCCGTAGCATATCGATCATTTTCCTTATCATTAGATAGCACAACAAGAGTATTTCTTGTAGGTTTACATGGACCCTTATCAATTACTGAGGTTTCATCCACAGAAATTCCATGAGCTGGTTGATTCTTCAGTTCCACATTGTTCTTAAAGCTTTTTTTCCTTGTTCATTTTGCAAATCTTGCTGCTCGACCAAAGTTTTTTGTTTTGCTGCTTCATCAACCAGCTTATCACCTATTATTTCCATAGCTCTTTGATTCATTCTTTTAGCATTTAGGTAGTCCCTAGCATCACCTTGTATCTTGCCAAAATTGCTCCTTTCGACAATAGGCAGATTACTTCCAGATTTCACGTCCTCTACCCTTACCTCCTTTCCTTCTTTTTCGTTTCTCACTCGACAAACATTTTCACCATGCCCTTGATGCTTTAAGACAGTGCAATATGAAGGAAGATTATCATACACCACCTCCTGGTAATGTACGATACTTTTACCCGAAATTGTGTCCACTATCAGTAGCTTAACCTTTTTAGGATGTTTATCCAAAAGATCAAGTATAACATTCACCCTTGCTGCACTACATCGTGTTCTATATTGTGTTGCCTTGTCAACAACAAGCGATTTACCCACAACTGAAGCAATAGACAATAATGACCTCTTCACAAAGAAGTTAGGCGGCAAATCTGGAAGCGAGATCCACACAACAGCCGTAGACGTTTCCTCTTTCGGATTGAATCTTAATGTCCATGGAAAAGTTTAAAAAAAGAATTCCTCACCTTTTGCCTTGACATATCCAGTTGATTTGGATAAGAATTGAACACAATCGTTGTAGAGGTCAAATCTAATCAAGAGATGACGAAACTCCAGCAACCCAATATTACAACGACATATCGAATTGCAACGAAAAGATTTCATGAAATTCTTGATGATCTGGTTTTCCATATGAAAACTTCGTCACAACTGCTTGATGTAGTCCTTCTTCTATTGTAAACTCTTTAACCTCATCCATGGTTAATTCTACAGTTGGTTCCCCATGTTCAAACGTGACAGGCAGTAGGCTAACCTTGTTTGAAGTTGTGGCAGCTTGCTTGGTTTGAAGTTGCGAAGCATAAGAAGGTTTTGGATTATAATTAAGAGCTGCTTCGTTGATGTTTTGGATCATCTCTCCCAAATTTAAAGGCTGGGGAGAGGACACTATCAGACAGGAGGGGAGGGGAGAAGGTTCTAGAGAGAACCAGAGATAAAGAGAAAGTGAGAGAGAGGAGAGTTGGTTGAGTGAAAAATGAGAGGGTTTGGGGGGTCATTTGGGTTTAATTTAGGAAGGGGGAATGGGGACCGTTGATCTGAATGATCAACGGTCCAGATTGAATGGGGTAGGTGGTTCGGGTATGGCTTGGTTTGGGCTTGGGTCCGATGGGATTTTCAATTGGGTTGGGGGTCTGTTTGATTTAGGTTAGATTTGAAAGCCAATTTTGGCTATAAGTTAAATAGCCAATTTTCCTTATTTAATTCATAGAAAATAGTTGATAATTTCTAAAAAATAATTTAAAAATGCAAAAATGATTTATAATACATATTTAATAATTTAAAATATAGGATCCAATTTTATGCTTATAAAATCTAATTAAACCTTGAAAGGGATAATATTGCAATTATGTGCAATTTAACTTTAAAAATACTAGACGTAATCATAAAAATATGTAAAAATTACTTTAGCCCTATTTTGGAATAAATATTGAAATCCAACAGGTAAATTATTAAAATAATAATTTTGAAATAATTATTGGAGATTTTATGGATAAAAAGGGAGAAAATAAATCAATTTAAACCTTTAAAGTTATGAAAAAAATAAAAATCTTGGACATTCTATATACGCATATATATGTTATTTTGAAGGTATTTTGCATATTTAAAAATATATAAGAAAAAATTGGGAATCAACAGGATCAACGCTTCTGCGCCATATACGAGAGAGAAAGGTTTCTCTCAAGTACTCAATTTTTCTGTCGTCCGGTACGCCCATAGCATGCCCGTAACTCTTAGGGACACTTGCCTTTAGTCGTTTCTAACCTCTTTTTGATGTTTTGAATAATCACATTATTGGTCGACTCCACCCGTCCAATAGCGCTCGGATAGTACGGTGAGGACGTAATGCTTTTGATCTTTAGGTTTTCAAGAAATTTTGTGAATTTGGAGCCTATGAAGTGTGGTCTGCTATCGCAGGAAATCTCCTTCGGTATTTCGAACTGGAAAAGTATTTGTTCCCATAGGAAGCCGATCACTTCGCGCTCACCAATATTTTGGTAAGGACCTGCTTTCACCATATAGTGAAGTAATCGGTAAAAATAAGAGGAACATTACCTTTTCGAGGCGCGGTGGTAGGGGTACACCTATATCCAGCCCCCTTTTCATGAATGGCCATGGCAATAATTATTTTGCCCCGCAATATTATGTCGATATTACGTTCCGCGGTATTATATTACGACAATGTTATGCTCTGCAGTAATATATTACGATGATGTTACGTCCTACAACATTATATTACGATGATGTTATACCTAGCAATATTACATTACGGTGATGTTACGCTTCACAATATTAAGTTATGATGATAGTGCACCCTGAATTATTGTACGTGGAATTTGTCGTAAGGCAATTGACATCAGTCAAAGTAAAAGATTATTTGGAGTTTATAAGTATTATCCTATTTCACAAGTTATTAGTAAATTCGTGAAAGTGAGAGGGGAAGCAAGTCGAAGAAAATAAATTTCGTTGAAATTTGGCATTTTGGGATAAAATATGGCCCGAGATAAAATACTCGGTATTTATAGATTACTGCCATACAAGGTACTACATGACCATAAGGTGTACAAGGTATGTTAAAAGAGAGTAGTATTTAATTAAATTGAGATAATTTTTAAATTATGCGGGTAATTGATTAATTACTGGATAACGAGACAATACCCAGTTAACTAATAAGTGGGTAAAGATTAATAATCCTCACCCACCCTTCCACGTGGCATAAAGCCACAATACGCAAAAGATGACTCTTAAGTCACTTTTCCATATGGCTATTATGTAGTAACCAAACCATGAATTAAGTCTTAACAAAACTTGTAGATCTTATCCATGGGATTTATTGGAATTCTTTGTAAAAAAGCCCAACACAAATATGCCTTTGGCTTAAAAACCAAGAACGTTGAAAGCAGAAGCATTTTCATTTCAAACAAAAGCTTCATTTGAAGCAATTTTCGTCCAAATTTCAACAAAACAAGCAAGATTTCGTTCCTCAATTTCAAAGCGCAGGAGCTTAATCCGATTTTTAGATTCTAAGTTCAATCTACGAAGGTTTCCAACGGAATATTATATGGAGTTTTTCCTACTCCAGGTATGTTAAGGCTATCCCTTCTTTCTTTTGGTGCGACCCATATGATACGAACGAAACGTGCAAATGCACAAATTCCGTAAATGACTCATTTATAGAAGTATTAGAGATATCTATATTCTTGAATTTTCATGTATCATAATATTTTATCATCTGTTCATGAGTCTCAGAAAAAAAATACGAAAGTTGAAAATAGTTTACTGTATGATATTATTCAAAGGCAAAATATTCTTATGACATTCCGAAAGATTTTATTAACATACTTTTCATGTATTGCATTCATGTACATTGACCCATGACCAGATGGTGTTATATACGCGTATATATGTATGTTTATTTATGTATATGGGATATGGGAAAGGTTATGGAGTTATATACACACCACCACTTGATCAGCTAGTATACAATGATGATTTTACCCACAGTGGCCACGATGATAGGATGGGATGCCCTCAGAGGCTGATGATGTTATAAAACATGTACCTATTCACTAAATGACATTCATACGCATATGCATGATACTATAATTATTTTATGATTTACAAAGTTATTCAGACTTACAGATTGAGTCATGTACTCCATATTTCTTCCATGACTGTTATTTACTTGTTTATGCGCCTTATATACTCGGTACATTTTCGTACTGACGTCCCTTTTGCCTGGGGACGCTGCGTTTCATGCCCGCAGGTCCAGATATACAGCTCGAGAGCTCTCCAAGTAGGCTACCAGCTCAGTAGAAGATGTTGGTGCACTCCATTTGCTTAAGAGTCACGTGTTTGGTTAGTATGATTTAGACATGTATTTTTCATATGGCGGGACTCTATCCCGACCTTTATGACATTTATGTACTCTTAGAGGCTTGTAGACATATATCGTGTACATGAAAGATTGTACGGCCTTGTCGGCCTATATTTTGAGTTTATAAATGATCATGTTCAACTATTAGGCCCGTATGTCACGTATATATGATGATGTAATAAGAAAGATACATTACGTTGGTATTCGGTTGAGTAAAGTATCAGGTGCCCATCGCGGCCCATCGATTTGGGTTGTGACGAAAGTGGTATCTGATCAGTTCTGTCCTAGGGAGTCTACAAGCCGTGTCTAGTAGAGTCTTCTTTATAGGTGTGTCGTGTACCAATACTTATAAGCTGGAGGCTACATGGCATTTAGGATTGTCACTCTTTCTTCTTACTCTAGATCGTGTGGTAGAGCTCACTTATAAGAATTCAAATTCCAAGATTCTTTTTTTTGTTGTAATACCTACATCCGAAAAGAAGTTTGGAAAGAGAAATAGTTGTGGAAGAGTTGGGTGAAAGGAATTGGATTTTTGTATGATGTTTAAGATAAGTAAATGTGAGGTCTTTAGTAGATCATGGGTGTGCTGAAAGGTGTAAGCTTCATGATAAGAAGCCTTAGGGCAATGAGAGATTAAGAAGATAAATACAAATTTCAAAAAAGTAGAAGAAGCGAGATGAAAAAGGGTACGAGGCGCCCAGTTAATGAAGGTTAGCAATGTTTATAATTGAGGCAGAGGAACATAAGATTTTTGAGTTATATTCAATAGTAACAGAGGTATATACAATTGGTCGCACCCATTCCAGATATGCCCTATGGGGATTAACATAAGTAATATAAGAAGATATGATGGATGAATTGTTTGCGTCAGTTGATATTTCTAAAGGATATTGTAAATATGCTAATAGATCTCTTTATAAGACACCCAGATGGCGCACTCTGAAATAGTGCAGCTAGATATGAGTACTACAAAGACATGCACTTTAAGCCTTAAAGGGATAAATATTACCTTAGTATGGCTCGCGTCCCTAGTAAAGAGAGAATGTTAAGCAACTTGAAGGGCCATTGGATAGACCAAAGGGAAGCTAAGAGCAAAATAATATCTTGTTCAAATTTTTAGAATAAAGTGATTGGCATAAATGTTAGCGGAAAATAAGAAAAGAGATAATGAAGTATTATGAGTAAGATGTGATACATGAATGACAATGGTAGGTAAAAAGATGACAACATTACAAAATGTATAGTCAAGTGAAGGAAAAAACGAGAAGTGACAGGCCTTAGGATAACAAAAGAGTATAGGCCATACAATCATGTCCTCATTTTGAGATATAAGTTCGCAACCCTAGCGCGATTACCAAGAGAAAAAGTTAGACCCCATAGTAATAAAACCAGTATGGATTGGTGAACAAGATAAACTAAACATGAATTATGTACTGAGTGACTGATGATAGTAGCCATCATAAAAATTTTAGATTTTGTTCCGCAAATAATAGAATGGACGACAAAAGAAGATTTAAGAGAAATTTAGAGAATGGTCATTCAGGAAGACACTTCCCTACAACAAGCAATGTGACAAAAGTTCAGCTTAAGGGAATGTATGTGCCAGTTATACTAAGTTTCACCATCGTGAGTAATGAATTTTTCTATCCTTCATACAGAAGGATTACCAAAGGCGAGTATATCATCGATGATGTGAAAGGATGCCAAAGATGAAACGGTGAAACATCTATAGGCAGGTCATCGTAACTCCAACTCTTAGTACTCCCCTAAAGGGGGAATATGGAATGATAAAAGGAAGAATGTGATAAAAATGAGAAAGGGATGAGATTGCATTTATCCAAATGCTATAGATATGCTACGATTCCAGAACGTTATGCAAATGCGACATCAATGAGAAGAAGTAAGGGTTCCTGGTCGAGATGTTATTGATAATTAAGGAGCCAATGTGAGATGTAAGTTAAGTCCAAGGAAATAATAAGAAAGATTTCATGGAATATTGACATGAGGATGGGCTAACGAGTAGTTAGTAGTTGATTCAGGAAGAGCCTATCTTTGGAAAGTCAAGAGGATACAGAACAGACAGTAGGTCATGCAAGATAAAGATAGTAAAACCCAATATAGTGACTTTATCCCCGGAATTATGACATTTTAATACTTGAGAAATATTCAAATAGGAGTTGGGGTAGTTAAAGGTACCGTATGAGTTTTATAGAAATAAAAGATAGTTCCACTAGGAAGACAGTCAAAACCTTAGTTCAGAAGTAGCCGTACGAGAAGATGAGTGTGGAGGTAAGTAACTAAGGATAATTACAAGTGAGCACGAACATCAAAAATTTTATCGGTAATACGATATAATAAGCTCGCATCTTTACAAGATACAGAGGATCGTCCCTAAGTACTACAAAAAGGACTAGCTGAGGAAATGGGGAAGAAAGTTTCAACATAAGCACATTCACCTAAAGAGGAAATTGTCTTGTAACAACAGTTTCACAACAATATCGTACATCCTCCATAAGAAAGAGGAATCTACCATGGCTAATGTGACGACACCGTTTCCCCCTTATTGTGTTGCTTCATATTTCAATATCGATATTAGAGTTGATCGGGTGTAATCGAGTTGGTTTTAGTTGAAAACGAGGCACATAGCCTCTTAGAAGGAAGTTTGTTTTAAAAAAGTCAACCGAAAGTTGACTATGTGTGTAGAGGGCTCGGATGAGAATTCCGATGATTCGGTTAGCTTCGGGGGATGATTTTGACTTAGGGGAGCAATCGGAATCGAATTTGGAGGTCCGGTGTAGAAATAGGCTTGAATTGGCGAAGTTGGAATTTTTGCGAATTCCGGTTGATAGGTGAGATTTTGATCCGAGGGTCGGAATGGAATTCTGGGAGTTGCAGTAGCTTCGTTAGGTGATTTTGGACATGTCTGCAAATTTTCAGGTCATTTGGAATTCTGAGCGAGTCTCAAAAAAGCGAGGTTATCTGCTCCGCATCTCCCGCTCGGTCCGCTAAGTTTCTTCCTCCACAGGCTGACCTCTCTACTGCACCTTCACTAAAGCAATGTCCCTGGACCTCAACTTTCGAACCTGTCGACCCAGAATAGCCACCGGCTCCACGTCATATGATAAATCATCATCCAGCTGAATCGTGCTGAAATCCAACACATGAGATGGGTCTCCAACATACTTTTAGAGCATAGACATATGGAATACCGGATGCACACTAGACAAGCTGAGTGGCAAAGCTAGCTCATATGCCACCTCTCCAATCCTCCTGAGAATCTCTAAAGTGCCAATGAACCTCGGACTCAGCTTCCCTTTCTTCCCGAACCGCATAACACCCTTCATGGGCGAAACCTTCAACAAGACCTTCTCGCCTACCATATATGACACATCACGAACCTTCCGGTCCGCATAACTCTTTTGGCGCGAGTGTGCTGTACGAAGCCTCTCCTGGATCAACTTCACTCTCTCTAAAGCATCGTGGACCATCTCAGTCCCCAGAAATCTAGCCTCGCCAGGCTCGAACCATCCAACAGGAGATCTACACCGTCTACTATACAATGCCTCATACGGGGCCATCTGAATACTCGACTGATAACTGTTGTTGTAGGCAAACTCTGCAAGCGGCAAAAACTCATTCCATGACCCTCTAAAATCTATAACACAGGCATGCAACATGTCTTCTAAAATCTGAATAGTGCGCTCGGACTGTCCGTCCGTCTGAGGATGGAATGCTGTACTCAACTCCACCTGCGTACCCAACTCCCGCTGAAATACCCTCCAGAACTGAGAAGTGAACGGTGTACCTCTATTCGAGATAATAGACACTGGAACTCCATGCAACCTGACAATCGCCCGAATAAAGATCCCTGCCAGCCGCTCCGATGAGTAAGCAGTACATACTGGAATGAAGTGCGCGGATTTGGTCAGCCGATCAATAATCACCCAAACTGAATCAAACTTCCTCGAAGTCCGAGGGAGACCACTCACGAAATCCATAGTAATCCGCTCCCATTTCCACTCAGGAATAACCATACGCTGAAGAACGCCGCCCGGTCTCTGATGCTCATACTTGACCTGCTGGCAGTTGAGACATCGGGCTACATGACTCACAATATCCTTCTTCATCCTCCTCCACCAGTAATGCTGTCTCAAGTCCTGGTACATCTTCGCGGCACCCGGATGAATGGAGTACCGCGAGTTGTGAGCCTCCTCTAGTATCAATACTCGAAGTCCATCTACATTAGGCACGCAAATCCGGCCCTGCATCAGCAACACACCATCACTATCAGTAATCACATCCCTGGCATCATCGTGTTGAACCCTGTCCTTGAGGACAAGAAAATGTGGATCATCATACTGATGCTCTCTGATGCGATCATACAAGGAGGACCGATAAACAACACAAGCCATCACCCGACTCGGCTCTGAAATATCCAATCTCACCATCCGATTAGCCAACGCCCGAACATCAACTGCGAAGGGTCTCTCCCTAACTGGAATATATGCCAAGCTACCCATACTAACTGCCTTCCGGCTCAAAGCATCGGCCACTACATTGGCCTTCCCCGGATGATACAATATGGTAATGTCATAATCCTTAAGCAACTCAAGCCACCTTCGCTGTCTCAAATTAAGATCTTTCTGTTTGAACAGATGCTGAAGGCTGCGATGATCAGTATACACCTCACAGGAAACACCATACAAGTAGTGCCTCCAAATCTTCAGAGTATGAACTATAGTTGCTAACTCCAAATCGTGCACAGGGTAGTTCTTCTCATAGGGCTTCAACTGACGAGAAGCATATGCAATAACCCTACCCTTCTGCATCAGCACACATCCGATGCCAACTCTCGAGGCATCATAATAAATGGTGTAGGAACCTGAAGATGATGGCAATATCAGAACTGGAGCCGTGGTCAATGCTGTCTTGAGCTTCTGAAAGCTCTCCTCACACTCCTCGGACCACATAAATGGAGCACCCTTCTGAGTCAACTTTGTCAAGGGTGATGCAATAGAAGAAAATCCCTGAACAAATCGGCAATAATACCCTGCCAACCCAAGGAAACTACAGATCTCAGTGGATGAGGTCGGTCTAGGCCAGCTCTGCACCGCCTCTATCTTCTTTGGATCCACCTGTATACCATCACTGGACACCAC
>MU738105.1:3332-29581 GCA_026770625.1 Nicotiana glauca
CTGTAACATCTGAGTGCCTCTGGGGACTACTGACATGAAATGCATAATACATACATATACATAAGCTTTTAAAAACATTCGCCTCTGTGGGCATCATCATCATCATCATATCGTACCCGGCCTCAAAGAGGACTCGGTAAAAACGTACCCGGCCATCATAAGGCTCGGTAGAATCGTACCCGGCCATGTGAAGCTCGGTAAACCCAACTGATCAGTGGTTGCACAATAGGTGCCGTACCCGGCCGACTATAGCGCAGCTCGGTAGAGTAAAATAGATACATATATATAATGCACGCTCGACTCATGGAACCACGTTCTAAACCTTTCCGAGTGACGTAAGGTCTTTGCACCTTCGATTAACATTATGGACATCATGCCATCAATATGAACTTCACTAGGACTCAAGGATCATATATACTTTCTTAGAATAAATTTGTACGGAAAGAACAACATGGACAACATTAGTTGCTAGGAGTAGATTCATTATGAAATAGCGTATTCATTTCACATTAGATCATGCCAAAAGAAAGAAGGAAGTGCCTTAACATACCTGAAGTAGGTAAAACTCTGTATAATATTCTGTTGGAAAACCTTCGTTGATTGAACAAAATTTGCCCCTATTTCTTAGAAATTTATGGACGAAATTGCTTCTGGTTCCTAAAAATTTTGGAGTGAAATAACGTTTTGGTTTCCTTGAAATTTTTGAGAGGAGTAGCATTTTGGTTACTTGAAATCTTGGAAGGAATACGTCTTTTTTTTGGTTCCTTGAGATTGAAAGGAATTTCGTGGAATTTTGACTAATCTTTGATTCACACTAGATTGAAATTTGGACGAAAAATGATTCTGCTCAAACCGAAACAGAATGTGGTCAAAATGACTTAATCAAAATGATTCTTAACGTTTTTGGTCTCAACCCAAAACAGAATGTAGTTTGGTCTTAAAGAATTGATTACCCAATTTCCTGGATAAATGCTCACGTCTCCTTTTGATAAGACTAAATTTAAGTCATATGTTGGTTAGTAGCCATTTGGAAAAAGTGACCGAGAGTCATTTCCTTGCTATTGTGGCTTTATGCCACATGGAAGGATGGGTGAGGATTATTAATCTTTACCCACTTATTATTTAACTGGGTAATATCCTGTTACCCGACAATTAATTAATAATCCGCAAAATTGAGAATTATTTCCACTTACTTAAAATATTACTCACTTTTCACATTCCTTATACACCTTACTAGCATGCGCATATAGTACCTTGCATGTCACTAGTCGATAAATACCGCATATTTTAGCTCGGGCCATATTTATCCCAGTATGCCAAACTTGGACAAAAATTTATTTTCTTTGACTTGCTCTCCCTTTTACCTTCATGAATGTACTAATCGCTTGTGAAATAACATAATCCTTATAAACTCTGAATAATCTTTTACTTGGACTGATGTCAATTGCCTTACGACAAATTTAACGTACAATACTTCAGGGTGCAACATCGTCGTAACTTAATACTGCAAAGCGTGACATCACCGTAATGTAATACTGCTAGGTGCAATACTGTCGTAACGTAATATTGCGATACATCGTCGTAATACATTACTGTAGAGCATAACATCGACGTAATACTGCGGGGTGTAACAAAACTTCTGTCTCATATTCTCTCGCAGATGGTGAGGACATGCACTACTCGGGATGATCAGGCACCCGCGCCCTTTACTACAGCTGTTAGAGGCCGGGGCTAGGGTAAAGGTCGAGGACGCACACGTGGTGCAACCAGAGCACCTGCGCGAGCTACCGCCGAGGCACCACCAGTAGATCCAGCTGGAGCCCAGGCACCTGGCACGCCTACTACTGCCTCTACTAATCCAGCTCTTCAGGAGACTTTGGCTCAGTTCATGAGTATGTACACCATCTTGGCTTAGGCAGTGTTGCTTCCCCTTGTTGCAGCCACATCCCAGGTCGGGGGAGGAGCATAGACTCCCACTGCCCACACTCATGTAGTGAGTGCATGTTGAGTAGGTTCCCGATATTATTCCCACACCACCTGCAGTGCCAGTTCAGCCCGAGGACGGGTCAGCTGCTTCAGAGGACGAGCAGCGGAGACTCGAGAGGTTCAAGAAGTATGATCCTCCGGTATTCAGTGGATTAGCATCAGACGATACCTTGGGATTTCTAGAAGAGTGCCACCGTATTCTTCGCGCTATGGGCACAGTAGAGTCTAGCGGGGTTTCCTTCACTGCCTTTCAATTTTGACGAGCCGCCTACAATTGGTGGCGCACTTATGAGATAGACAGTCCAGCCGAGGCTGCCTCACTGACCTGGACCCAGTTCTCAGATATGTTCATGAGAGAGTTTGTCCCTCAGAGTCTCAGGAATGCATGGCGCGCAGAGTTTGAGCATTTGCACCAGGGTGCTATGACCGTTTCGGAGTATGCTATCCGCTATACCAGGTTGGCCAGGCATGCACCAACTTTGGTTACTACAGTCCATAAGAGAGTTCGCAGGTTCATTGAGGGTCTTATCCCACCCATCAGATCTAGCATGGCTCGTGAGTTTGAGATGGACATTTCGTATCAGTAGGTAGTGAGCATTGCTAGGAGGATCGAGGGTATGCTCGCCAGGGAGCGAGAGGAGAGGGAGGCCAAGAGGTTTCGAGAGTCGGGCCACTACTCTGGTGCCCGTACCCCAGCAGCAGGTCATCATGGTAGGGGTTATATGGGTTGCCCCTTCCATTCAGCTCTTCCAGCAGCCAGCAGTGCTCCAGCTCCGCCTATACCTCAGGAGCCTTACTATGCACCTCCAGTTTCTAGCGCGCCTCCTGCACGGGGTGCTTTCAGAGGTCAGTCCAGCGGACCTGTCCCTAGTCAGTCATAGCCACCGCGTCCTCCCAGAGCTTTTTTCGAGTGGGGTGATACACGCCATATGGTTAGGGACTGCCCTAGACTTGGTACGGGTGCATCTTTACAGACTGCTCAAAGTTCTCAGGCCATGATCACAGCTCCATCTGCTACCACATCTGCCCAGCCGGCTAGGGATGGAGGTCGGGGAGGTAGGGGTCGCCCTCGAGAGAGTGGCCAAGCCAGATATTATGCTATTCCTGCTCGTACCGAGGGTGTTGCCTCTTACTCTATTTTTACATTTATTATATTAATTTTTTACAGAGAGGCATCGGTTCTATTCAATTCGGGATCTACTTACCCTTATGTGTCTTCTTACGTTGCTCCGCATTTGGGTACAGATCGAGATTCTTTGAGTGCCCCTGTTTATGTTTCTACTGATGAGGGATTCTCTTGTTATGGACCATGTTTATCGGTCATTTCTGGTTACTATTCATGGTTTTGAGGCCAGAGCAGATTTATTGTTACTCGGTATAGTTTATTTTGATATTATCTTGGGCATGGAATGGTTGTCGCCCCATTTTGCTATTCTTGATTGTCATGCCAAGACGGTGACGCTGGCTATACCAGGTATTCCGCGTGTTGAGTGGAGTGGTACTTTAGATCACACTCCCAGTAAAGTTATCTCTTTCCTTAAAGCTCAGCGTATGGTTGAGAAGGTGTGTGCCGCGTATTTAGCTTATGTGAGAGATGTCAGTGCTGATGCCCCTTATGTTGATTCTGTCCCAGTGGTACGGGATTATCCCGATGAATTTCCAACTGATCTTCCGGGCATGCCGCCGGATAGAGACATTGATTTTGGCATTGATCTGTTGCTGGGCACTCAGCCCATTTCTATTCCTCTGTATCGTATGGATCCTCCTAAGTTGAAGGAGTTGAAGGATCAGTTACAAGAATTTGCTTGATAAGGGTTTTATTCAACCCAGTATTTCACCGTGGGGTGCTCCTGCCTTGTTTATGAAGAAAAATGATGGTTCTATGCGTATATGTATTGATTATCGCCAGTTGAACAAGGTTACAGTGAAGAACTATTATCCTTTTCCTCGTATTGATGATTTAGTCGACCAGCTTTAGGGTGCATAGGTGTTTTCTAAGATTGACTTGCGCTCAAGTTACCATCAGTTGAAGATTCGGGAGCCAGATATCCTGAAGACTGCCTTCAAGACTCGGTATAGTCATTATGAGTTCCTTGTTATGTCATTTGGGCTGACCAATGCCCCAGCAGCTTTTATGCATTTGATGCACAGTGTGTTCAGGCCATATCTCGACTCGTTTGTTATTATTTTTATTGATGATATTCTGGTGTATTTTTTTAGTCGGGAAGATCATGAGCGGCACCTGAGGACCGTGCTTCAGACCCTGAAAGAGAAGAAGTTATATGCAAAGTTCACAAAATGTGAGTTTTGGTTGAGTTCCGTGGCATTCTTAGGCCACGTGTTATCGAGTGAGGGCATTCGGGTGGATACGAAGAAGATAGAGGTCGTGCAGAGTTGGCCCAGGCCGTCCGCAGCTATAGAGATTCGCAGTTTCCTTGGTTTGTCGGGCTACTACCATTATTTTGTGGAGGGATTTTCATCGATTGCGGCCCCTATGACTAGATTGACCCAGAAGTGTGCCCCATTTTAGTGGACAGAGGAGTTTGAGGCGAGCTTTCAGAAGCTCAAGACAGCTTTGACTACAACCCCAATTTTGATATTGCCTAACAATTCGGGGTCTTATACTGTCTATTGTGATGCCTCGAGAGTTGGCCTCAGAGCGGTGTTAATGTAGGATGGTAGGGTGATTGCCTACGCATCCAGACAGTTGAAGATACATGAGAAGAATTACCCTATCCACGACCTTGAGTTAGCTGCTATTGTTCATGCCTTGAAGATCTGGCATCATTATTTGTACCGTGTGCCTTGTGAGATCTATACTGACCACCGTAGTTTGCAGCATTTGTTCAAGCAAAAGGAGCTAAATTTGCGCCAGAGGAGGTGGTTAGAGTTACTGAAGGATTATGATATTACTATTCTGTATCACCCCGGCAAGACCAATGTGGTGGCCGATGCCTTGAGTCGCGGGGAGGAGAGTTTGGGGAGTTTGGCATATTTACCAGCTTCAGATAGGCTATGGCGATGGATGTTCAGGCCTTAGCCAGTCAGTTTGTGAGAATGGATCTTTCGGAGCCCAGTCGGGTTCTAGCTTGTGTGGCTTCCCGGTCTTCTTTATTTGATCATATCTGGGAGGGGCAGTATGATGACCCTCATTTGCTTTTCCTTGAGGACAAGGTTCAGCATGGAGATGCTAGAGATGTGAACATTGGAGATGACGGGGTATTGAGGATGCAGGGTCGGATTTGTTTGCCCAATGTTGATGAGCTCCGAGTGTTGATTTTAGTAAAAGCCCATAGTTCGCGGTATTCCATCCATCCGGGTGCAGCGAAGATGTATCAAGACTTGAGGCAGCACTATTGGTGGAGGCGGATGAAGAAAGATATAGTTATGTGTCTAGATGCCTCAACTGCCAGCAGGTGAACTATGAGCACTAGAGACCGGGTGGGTTGCTTCAGTAGATAGAGATTCTGGAGTGGAAATGGGAGCGCTTCACCATGGACTTTGTATATGGACTCCCACGGACCTTGAAGAAGTTTGATGCCATTTGGGTTATTGTGGATCAGCTGACCAAGTTCGCTCATTTCATTCCAGTGTGTACCACTTATTCATCGGAGAGGTTGGCGGATATTTATATTGGGGAGATCATTCATCTGCATGGTATTCCAGTTTCTATTATTTTAGACAGAGGTACTCAGTTTACATCGCGATTCTAGAGAGCCGTGCAGCAGGAATTAGGTA
The DNA here is from genome assembly GCA_026770625.1 of Nicotiana glauca. Taxonomy (NCBI): domain Eukaryota; kingdom Viridiplantae; phylum Streptophyta; class Magnoliopsida; order Solanales; family Solanaceae; genus Nicotiana; species Nicotiana glauca. Next base: position 9,057 of record MU738105.1, read on the forward strand.
CTCGGGTGGAGTTGAGCACAACATTTTACCACCAGACGGACAGACAGTCCGAGCACACTATTCAGATTCTTGAGGATATGCTCTGTATGTGTGTGATTGAGTTTGGAGGGTCTTGGGATCAATTCTTGCCATTGGCGCAGTTTGCTTACAACAACAGTTATTAGTCCAGCATTCAGATGGCGTCGTATGAGGCTTTATATGGTAGGAGGTGCAGATCTCCGGTGGGTTGGTTTGAGCCGGGTGAGGCCAGGCTATCAGGAACAGAGTTGGTTCAGGACGCATTGGAGAAGGTTAAGATGATTTAGGATAGACTCCGTACAGCCCAGTCCAGACAGAAGAGCTACATGGACAGGAAGGTTCGTGATGTTTCGTATATGGTTGGAGAGCGGGTTTTGCTTCGGGTTTCCCCTATGAAGGGCGTTATGAGATTTGGGAAGAAAGGGATGTTGAGTCCGAGATTTATTGGCCATTTTGAGGTATTGTGGCGTGTTGGGGAGGTTGCTTATGAGCTTGCCTTACCTCCCAGCTTGGCAGGTGTTCATTCGGTATTTCATGTTTTGATGCTCCGAAGATATCACGGTGACCCGTCGCACGTGTTGGATTTTAGTTCAGTCCAGTTGGACAAGGATCTATCCTATGTTGAGGAGCGAGTGGCTATATTAGACAGGCATATCAGGAAGTTGAGGTCAAAGAACATTGCTTCAGTAAAAGGTTCAGTGGCGGGGTCAGCCGGCCGAGGAGGCGACCTGGGAGACCGAGCACGATATGCACAGCAGTTACCCTCATCTTTTCACTACTTCAGGTATGTCTTTATGCTCGTTCAAGGATGAACGAATGTTTAAGTATAAGAGGATGTGATGACCTGGCCGATCGTCTAAAGAATTAATGCATTGATCCCCTATTAACTGCTTCCCCTAAGTTCATTTATGCTATTTTGATTTGTCGGGACGTTCGGTGTTGGGGTTCGGAGAGTTTTGGGACACTTAGTCCCTAAACGAGAGCTTAAGTGTTGGAAAGTTTTCCGTACTCAGAACAGTGTGAAGACGGCCTCAGAATGGAAATATGATGGTTCCGTTAGCTCCGTTAGGTGATTTCAAGGTTGGGAGCGTATTCGGAATGTGTTTTGGAGGTCCGTAGCTAATTTAGGCTTGAAATGCCGAAGTTTGAATTTTTGAAGTTTCCGGTCCGATAGTGAGATTTTGATCCGAGCGTCTGAATGGAATTCCGAAAGTTTCAGTAGCTCCGTCATGTCATTTGGGATGTGTCTGTAAAATTTCAGGTCATTCGGACGAGGTTTGGGTAGGTTTTTGCTCGAAAGCGTGTTTTGATAGAATTTGAAGTTCTTAGTCTTAAATCATTGCTTAATTCGAGTTTCCGACGTTGTTTTAGGTGGTTCAAGGGTTGGTACAAGTTTGAATGATGTTATGGGATATGTCCGTAGGTTTGGTTGAGGTCTCGAGGGCCTCGGGTATGTTTCGGGTGCTCAACGGAGCATTTTGGAGTTGTGAAAAGCTGCAGAAAATCCTTCAGCAGTTGCAGGTCCAATTCCTTCTTCGCGTTCACAACGTTCCTATCGCGTTTGCGTAGCTCTAACCTTCTTCTTCTTCGTGTTCGGGTCCTCCTCCACGCGTTCGCGTAGTGTAATCCGGGAGGAGGACAAATTTCTTCATCGCGTTCGCATTCAGTGACCCGCATTCGCGAAGCCCTGTAGTTTCCTCCTTCGCGTTCGCAACCTATCTATCGCGTTAGCATAGTTCAATTTGGCCCTGGGGGGGNCTTCGCGTTCGTGTACCATTACACGGGTTCGCGAAGGGCAATTTTACAGCCTTCACTTTGTCTTCTTTGCGAACGCGAGCCTACTTCTGCATTCGCGATGCATTAAATGACTGGACAGTTATAAACAATTCAAAACCGAGGGTTAGCCATTTTTATCAAAACACAAGCTTGGAGCTCAGATTTGGATGAAATTTCGAGGGATTTTTTAGGGCAACGACTGGGTAACGATTCTCTACTCTCTTGTGCTTAAAATCCACTAATCTAATCACAAATTCCTTCTTAATTTCGGATTTTTGAATGAAAAATGGGTAAAACTTCATAGACCAAATTATTGAGTTTTGAGTGGGTGTTTGACCTCCGATTTGACAGATTTTTACTTTGGGACTGTGGGTTAGATTTTCGGTAGATCCCCCACTGCACTTTGACAGCTGGACAACGGGACGGTATCCCGGGAGCTCCTTGGACAGTTGATGAAAGGGACTACAGGATGGTATCCAGGGAGATCCTCGTTGTTGGTATTGACATTGAGCTGTTTTACTCCGTGTTATCTTATTCTCTGAGTGTTAATTGTTGCCTTGTATAACCTGTCTTACTTCATAGCTACACTCGTTATTTCTTTTTATTTCATGCTATTGCAAGACTTATTATTATGTTTATTCTCAGTAGGGCCCTGACCTTCCTTGTCACTACCCAATCGAGGTTAGGTTTGACACTTACTGATTACCGCTGTGGTGTACTCATGCCCCTTCTGTGCATATTTTTCATGTGCAGATCCAAGTAGCTCTACCCAGGTATATCATCCTCGAGGCGGACAGATCTGGCAGAGACTTTGAGGTACATTTGCCGCCTCCGCAGACCAGGAGTCTCTATCTTATTCTAGCTTTAGCAGTTAGCTTTTCCTTTTGTACTGTTGATTTAGACAATCTGTAGTTAGAGCAGTGTATTACCTTCTGTTAGGTTGTGTTCCCGTGAGTTTTCGGATGATATTGTAGACTTCCGCGTTATTGAATTGTATATGTCGAGCGACATTTATATACATTTTTTCTTCTAGTTTGTTTAGTTTAATTATTTGTTTCCGCAAGTTATGTTATTTCCGCATTGTTAGGCTTACCTAGTCATAGGGACTAGGTGCCATCACGACATGTAAACGGAGGGCGAAGTGGGGTCGTGACGCAGGTTCACGTAGGTCTCACAAGTCATGGGCAAACCTAATAGAGTTTTACAGATCGGTACGGAGATGTCTGTATTTATCTTTGAGAGGCTATAGGGTTTTAGGAAAACTATTCTTTATTCATCTCATCTCGTGCAGTGGTAAGTGTACTAAATTTCCTTCTCTATTCTCTCACAGATGATGAGGACACGCATGACTGATGTTCCAGACCCGGGCGGAGCTGCTCCCCCCATTGCTCGAGGCCTAGGTAGCGGCCGGGGGAGGGCACCTGCCCGTGTAGGGGACGAGGGAGTCCCAGAGTTATACCAGTCGCACCACCAACGGATCCCGCGGGAGATCCTATTATTGAGGAGCAGGATGAGGTGCCTGCAGCTGAGCCGACCCCGGCGGACTTTATGACAGCACCGGAATTTCAGGAGGTCATGGGCCATATGCTGCGCTTCATGGATACTATGACTCAGGTGGGTTTATTTCCAGCAGACCCAACTACCTCACAGACGGGAGGGGGAGCACACACCCTTACTGCTCAGGCTCCTTGTTATACCCCATTTTAACACAGGCCAAATTAGAGTATAACATATTGGTGATTCCTAAATTAATTACTAACTAAAGAGTCGCCACCTAATTATTCTAAAGGTGAATTGGGACACCTATTTACTAATATTAACTCTGTATACGGTCTACTAAGCTTTAGAGATTTTAAGGTAAGGATTCAATTAATCCAAAGGAAAGGTTTTTAAGGCACCCTTTAAGATCCATATCGAATGGTTAACCAACCGGACTTAAATAGTTAAGGCTAAGACTATAAAATATTTTGAATATTTTTTATGTATCTAAAAGTTACAATTTAAGGAAGTATTTTTGAACTTTAAAGAAAGAATGATTCTCGAAAAAGGTGATTAGCCTATTTTAAAATCTAATTCTTGGAATTTAAAAAAAATTGCTTTTTCGAATAGAACTTGTATTCATGACTCAAATCGAGTCAACATTCTGCTTCAGTCCTTAGCTAAGCGATGAAATTACTATCCTTCAGAAGGAGGTTTTAAGCTCTTTGTTAGGCCTGCTATTATGAGCCAGTGTGTAAATATTCTAAATTGATAAAGCGGCTATTGATTTAAGGTCATTATATCTAAGACCTATCAAATGAATATTCTTTCACTGACTGGAGACTCAATCGAAGTATAAAAGCAACAAAGATCACACAACTAAAAAAACGTTAGTCACACATAACAAATAATAAACAAACAACAAATAAAGTAACAGATTAGTGAGTCGAGATAAATAAAGCATAACGAGAATGAAAACAAAACTATTATGATAAAGAAGGGAGCATTTGCTGCTTCCTCTCACTTCTCTTCAGTTATCTGTTCGGGTGCAATTCGTGAGAGCGAGAGGTATGAATGAAGGAGGGGACGCAAATGCTGGTTCTAAACGGTGGCATCGAGTCCCAATGCGGGACTCCTCATGGCCCCGCATGTCAGCAAGACAAAGAAAAGCAAAGAGAAAACGGGTTAGAGAAGGACATCTGCCTCTTGACGAACATAAAAAATATAGAAGAAAGACAACTGATAAATCATACCAACTTATACGAGAACTAATATCTTTACATTCCGTAGTGACCAAAACATAGGAGATAAATCTAACTTTACTAGGAGAAAATAGTTCTTAATTAATGTGACTTGAACTAACTCAATAGATTAAAAAAAAGACACATCCTGCACCATTTTTTAAGGTCATTTTATGTTGATCAAAGATGGCAACACCTAAATCAAAATCTCAAGAGCACAAAATCATTAGGCTCACAAAAATAAAGATTACTTCAAACACACATTTTTTTAAAAAAGAATTAGGGGGCATGATATCTAAGCTCTTAAATAAGGAAAACCTAACGTCATGTTTTCAAATCTTATTTAGCGATGAAAAGGAGTCATGTTAAATATATGAACAAGTTATACCTTGCCATGCTTATATTATACAAGTAGGTGAAATAGTGGTTCCTAATGATCTGAATACTATTGACAACAGAATCAAAATCCTATGCTTCTATAATAAAACATGGAACATATCAATTTTTCACATCATAAAGGTATATTCAAGCTAAGCATGAGAATGATTATCTCTCACTGTTATTATCTCCATAATACCAAAATACTCCTGTAGGCATATAAATTTTGCTTAAATTAAATCCATAAAATAATTTGGACTATATTTTAAATTCAAGATATATTAGTTCAAACAAATTTATCGGGCTAATATAATTGAATTAATTATATAACTCCAATATATATGGATTAAATAAATAAGTCTTAATTCATTGGGCTAGCCCATTTAATTAGGCTAAAGTGATGAGCTCACTTCATTAAGCCCAAGATGACATCTTCCTAAAGGCCCAGTTTGGCGCCACATGTCAAATGATGTGGCGCGCCAAGTCAAGCGAAAGAGCCAAAAGGATCATGCCACGTGTCAAAAATGACAAGGCATGCCCAGTCACACTAAAATGCCAATGAAATCGCACCACACGTGCAAGTGACATGTTCTGGTCAATCAAATGCGGCCATGTCATACTTCAATTTGATTGGTCGGAAGGAGTTTGTTCTTAGCACAATTCTTCCCTTCCACAACTATAAATAGGGGTCTTCATAACTCAGAAAAGACACCAGAAGTTATAACAAGAAGCAGGGGAGAGCTCGTGGATCAAACGCCGCAAATTTCTCTACAAGTTTCAAGCTTCAAGCAATCAAGTTCAAGTTCAAGAAATCAAGTTCAAGCTCAAGAACGAAGAACGAATCAAGATCAAGTTCAAGCAATCAAGATCAAGCTCAAAGGCCCTTGAGTTTATACTAGAAAAGTAGAATCAGAGGAATCATAGAGATTGTAACACTCAAATATTTGAAATCAAATACTACGATTGTTGCAATATTTTCGGTCTTGATTTTAATTTTCTCAACGCAAATTTATTGTCTACAACTCTATATTAGGCTATGCTTTTCTACTATAGTGTTTAAACTCAAAAAATTCAATTGAGAATAAAATTCAAAAGTATTTTGATGCAGGATATTTGTCAGACATGAAATACTAAAGAACATTATTTCTATTGCATTTGAACACCATCACTTCTTTGAATAGTCGAGAAAACAATAACAAATAGCATGGTTTGGTGGGTAGGTTTTAACAAAAGTATATACTAAACCTAAGATATGGTTTTAGAAAAGAGAAAACTCTACTGTCATATTTTAATACAACAGAGGAACCCAATATATGTTTTTTTTTTTTTGATGATAACAGAGACAAGTCTACAAACATAAATATCATTCTATAACACACAGGTCCCAAAACATGATTTCTAAAGTCTAGTATTTTACAGGAATAAAAATAGATAGAATGGAATTGGATTTACCTCTTGTTGGGCAGTGAACAGGAACTTTGGGATTTCAGATCTACTCCGTCCACGTATCAAGATCGACACTCTATTTTAGCGAACTAAACAGGACCGAGATTACAGAAAAGAAGAGAGCTACTTGTTGACTCGATTTTTGCCGTATTCTAACTATTTTCCAGGATTCAAAAGGTGATCATTCGGCTGGAGAGTTGAGGAGTATTTATAGGAGAAAAATATGGTTTTAGAAGTGGGAATTGAAAGATCCGTTTGAAATTCAAAATACTCGTTCCAGATCCGTCCAAAATGTGTCAGAAAGAAGATCAACAAAATCGTTCTCTTACTTCAAAGTTAGAACGATTTGGTCAAATTAGATACCAAAGTTTTTGGCTTTTCATTTGATATGAAAGAGAGAATGAAGACTTTTGTCAAAAAGAGGAAAGGGGGTGGGGCCGACTGCATAATATTTCAAAAAGTATCCTTACAATTCTGCATACTATTAGATCTAAGTCTTAAGAAAGGAGGATCATTGGATCATTTTAATTTTAATCCTACGGCCGAGATAAGAGCTTCTGGAGGATTCTTTTAGATGGTTTAGGCGGATTGGGCTTCAATTGGGCTTAAATAAAAATCTGATAAATTATATTTGGACTCATTAGTCTTGAAAAGGAATTGTACTACATGGGCTAATCATTTTGGCAGATTTTGGGCTCATCTATAAAAATGGGTTATCCTTTGAGCCTAATTTGATGGTATTTTCTTTCTTCTTATTAATTTCTTTGAGCTTCCTTTGTCTTGCTAATTTGGACATAATATAATAATATGATAGACATATAGATTATTCAAAATATATAGTTAGTTTATATAAATAAAATATAATACTTTAATACTAATGACAATATCACTAATAATAATAATTATGGAATTAATAATAACTACCGCTATTAGTAATAATAACAATAATAATAATTAGTAATAATATTATTAATAGTGATATTAATCCTACAAGTAATACGATTATAATAATGGTAATAATAACCTTAAAATAAATAATAATACATTATTAGAGCATTAATGACCAGGAAGCACAAGGAAATTAAATAGAAAAAAGTGGAACAAAATTGGATGTCAACACTCCTGGTCACGCAGCTGTAGTGTATCAGACTCCGGGTCCACTACCCGTAGATGGGGCCCAGCTAGTTGCCGCAGAGGTGCCCCAGCCCATACCAGCTGCGGATGGTGACCCGCAGAAGCTATTGGACCGATAGACTAGACTTCACCCTCTGGTCTTCGGAGGTGAGCATCATGAGGATGCTCAGGACTTCATCGATAGGTGCAGGGACAGACTGCACAACATGAGGATGCTAGAGTCACATGGAGTTGACTTCACTACTTTCCAGCTGGAGGGCAGGGCCCGTAGATGGTGCCAGTCCTATGTTCTTAGCAGGCCAGCAGGTTCACCTCCCATCACTTGGGGTCAGTTCGCACAGTTATTCTTGGATAGGTACATTCATCCTTCTGAGAAGGAGGAGCTGCGGCACCAGTTTAAGCATCTTGAGTAGGGTTAGATGTCTGTGACCGATTATGAGGCGAGGTTTTCTGAGTTGTCTCACCATGCACTCATGATACTTCCCACAGATGCGGAGAGAGTGCGGAGATTTGTTGCGGGGTTGCACCCCGATATTCGATCGGGTATGGCCCGAGAGGTTAAGATAGGTACAGAGTATCAGCTAGTGGTTGAGATTATTCGCAGTATTGAGGGGATATCGCCAGAGGGGTAGAGAGCAGATGCAGCAGGATAAGAGGGCTAGATTTTCCGGAGAGTTCAGAGGTGCCTCGGCTAAGGGTATAGGCCAGTTTGGGAGGGGTCAGCCTAGCAGGCCCCCATACTCAGCACCACCACCTGCTCAGGGTGCTCCAACGTGGTATTTCAGCGTTATGCCATAGAGTTCTTATCGCTCGCCAGCTATTCAAGGTTCCTCTAGTGGGCATTCAGGTCCCTAGAATTCTTCTGGTTCCTAGTTCAGTGCTATGCCGGAGAGTTCATACTGCTCACCGGCTATCCAAGCTTCTTCCAGTGGGTTTGCGGGCTTTCAGAGTCAGTCATCAGGGCAGCAGGTCGCCGCGTCGCGTAGTTTTTTTTAGTATGGAGACCCTGGTCACATGAGGAGACACTGCCCCAGACTTCGGGGCAAGGCAGTGCAGCAGGGTCAGCATCCTATGATTTCAGCACCAGACGCCCAGCAACCTAGAGGTGGAGGACAGGCTGGTAGGGGTGTCCTAGAGGTGGAGGTCAGACAATGAGAGACCAGCCATCTACTGCTCAGTCAGACGGGGGCCAGCCAGCCGGCGCTCCAACTAGATTCTATGCTCTTCCACCTAGGACATATGCATTGGCCTCAAACGCCGTCATCACATGTATTATTTTCATCTGCGGTAGAGACGCTTTGGTATTATTTGATCCAGGGTCCACCTATTCTTATGCATCATCGTTGTTTGCTCGATTCTTGGTTATTCCTCCTGTACCCTTGGCCACTCATGTTCATGTGTCCACTCTTGTGGGCGATTTTGTGGTTGTAGACCGGGTCAACCAGTCCTGTGTGGTTACATTTTATAATTTTGGGGATAGAGCAAATCTAATGTTGCTAGATATGATCGATTTTGAGGTCATCCTGGGCATGGATTGGTTGTCTCCATATCACGTCGTCCTAGATTACCATGCCAAGACTGTTTCACTAGTGATGTCAGGGTTGCCGAGGTTGGAGTGAAAGGGTTCCACAGTTGATACCCCTAGTATGGTTATTTCTTTCTTGAAGGCTCGACGTATGGTCGAGAAGGGGTGTTTGGCCTATCTAACTTATGTTTGAGATACCACCGCAGAGTCTCTAACAATTGATTCAGTTCCCGTAGTCTGAGAGTTCGCCGATGTGTTTTCTTCTGATCTTCCTGGCATGCCACCAGATCGTGATATTGATTTCTGTACCGATTTGGTTCTAGGCAACTAGCCTATATATATTCCACCGTACTGTATGGCTCCTAAGGAGTTGAAGGATCTGAAGGAGCATCTTGAGGAGTTGTTAGCAAAATGGTTTATTAGACCCAGTGTATCGTTGTGGGATGCACCGGTGTTATTTGTGAAGAAGAAGGATGGGTCTATGTGGATGTGCATTGACTACCGCCAGTTGAACAAAGTCACCATCAAGAACAAGTATTCATTTCCTCGTATCGATGATTTGTTCGACCAGTTTCAGGGTGCGAGGGTGTTCTCTAAGATAGACTTGAGGTCAGGGTACCATCATCTGAAGATTCGGTACTCGGATGTTCCGAAGACTGCATTTCAGACTAGATATGGCCATTATGAGTTTCTGGTAATGTCCTTTGGCTTGACTAATGCCCCATCAGCATTTATGAATTTGATGAACAGGGTGTTCAGGACTTATATTGATTCCTTCATCATCGTCTTCATTGATGACATCTTGATATATTCTCGCAGCCTGTAAGAGCACGAGTAGTATTTGAGGGTCGTGCTGTAGACCTTGCGGGAACAGAAGCTATATGCTAAGTTCTCCAAGTGCAACTTTTGGCTAGAGTCAGTGGCATTCTTGGGACATGTTGTGTCAGGAGAGGGTATTAAGGTGGATCCAAGAAGATTGAGGTAGTTCAGAGTTGGCGACGTCCTACTTCAGTGACCGAGATCAGGAGTTTCCTGGGGCTAGCAGGTTATTACCGGCGATTCGTGTAGGGCTTTTCATCTATGGCATCACCTATGACTAGATTGAACCAAAAGTGTGCTCCTTTCCATTGGTTCGATGATTGCGAGGCGAGCTTCTTCTAGTGGGTTTGCGGAACACCAGTCCTTGTGTTGCCTTCCGGGTCAGGGATGTATACAGTGCATTGTGATGCTTCACACGTTGGCTTGGGTTGTGTATTGATGTATGAGGGGCAAGTTATTGCATATGCCTCCTGTCAGCTAAAGATTAATGAGAAAAATTATCCTGTGCACGATCTGGAGTTGGCAACGATTGTTCATGCTCTTAAGATATGGAGGCACTACCTGTACGGGGCTTCATGTGATGTTTAAACCGATCATCGCAGCTTGTAGCATTTGTTCAAGCAGAGGGATCTTAATTTGAGGCAGTGCAGGTGGCTTGAGTTATTGAAGGATTATGATATCACCATTCTTTGTTATCCGGGCAAGGAAAATATGGTCGTGGATGCCTTAAGTAGAAAGGCTGAGAGTATGGGTAGTTTGGCATTCATTCCAGCAGGGGAGAGGCCACTAGCTTTGGACATTCAGTCCTTGGCTAACATACTAGTAAGGTTGGACATTTCGAAGCCCAGTCGGGTTCTTGTGTGTATGGTTGCTCAATCTTCATTACTGGAGGAGATAAAGGCCCGATAGTTAGATGATCCACATCTGGCAGTTCTTAGAGAGACGATGCTTCAGGGAGGTGCCAAGGAAATTTCTATTGGCAAAGATGGGGTTTTGCGGTTTCAGGGTCGTCTATGTGTTCCTAATGTCGATGGTCTGAGGGAGAGAATACTAGATGAGGCAAACATTTTGCGGTATTCCATCCACCCGGGGGCTACGAAGATGTATCGTGACTTAAGGCAGGATTACTGGTGGCGGAGGATGAAGAAAGATATAGTGGAGTATGTAGCTAGGTGTTTGAATTGCCAGCAGGTCAAGTATGAACATCAAATACCAGGTAGCCTACTTCAGCAGATGCCTATACCAGAGTGGAAGTTGGAGCACATTACCATGGATTTCATAGTTGGGTTGCCGCGGACCTTGCGGAAGTTTGATTCAGTGTGGGTCATCGTTGATAGGTTGACCAAGTCGGCCCACTTCATTCCAATGGCTACTACTTATATAACAGAGAGGTATTCTCAAATTTATATTCGGGAGATAGTCCAATTGCACGGTGTGCCTGTTTCCGTCATATCAGACAGAGGCCCTCAGTTCACTTCCCATTACTGGAGAGTCGTTCAGAGTGAGTTGGGGACCCGGGAAGTGCTTAGCACAACATTCCATCCTCAGACCGATGGGCAGCCAGAGCGGACAGTACAGATTTTAGAGGATATACATAGAGCATGTGTGATTGACTTTAGAGGGCAGTGGGATCAGTTCTTGCCCTTGGCGGAGTTTGCATATAACAACAGGTATCAGTCCAGTATTGAGATGGCTCCATACGAGGCTCTATATGGTCACCATTATCGTTCTCCTATCGGATGGTTCGAGCATGGTGAGGCTAAGTTAGATGGTACAGACTTGGTACCGGATACCTTGGATAAGGTGAAGTTAATTCAGGAGATGCTTTGCATAGCTTAGTCCAGACAGAAGAGTTACGCGGATCAGAAGGCGCGTGATGTATCATTTATGGTTGGCGAGAAGGTTCTCTTGAAAGTCTCGCTCATGAAGGGCATTATGAGTTTCGGGAAGAAGGTCAAGTTGAGTCCAAGGTTTATTGGCCCCTTTGAGGTGTTAAAGAGAGTTGGGGAGGTTGCCTATGAGCTTGCATTACCCCCCAGCTTGTCGGGAGTTCATCCGATTTTTCATGTGTCGATTCTTCAGAAGTATATCATGCCGATTTTCCCATGTGTTTGACTTCAGTACTATTCAGCTGGATGAGAGCTTGGGTTATGAGGAGGAGCCAGTTGCCATTATTGATAGGCAGGATCGCCAGTTGAGATCCAAGAGGATTTCTGCGGTTAAGGTCCAATAGAGGGGCCAACTAGTCGAGAAGGTGACCTGGGAGTCCGAGGAGGACATACGGAGCAGATATCCCCATTTATTTAGCAGCTCAGGTACTTTTCTATGTTCGTTCGAGGATGAACGTTTGTTTAAGAGATGGATAATGTAACGACACACCTGTTCGTTTTGCCTTTTAGAACCCCGTTCCCTTAAATAAAACTTTTCGTACTTTCTTTAGTTTATTTATGACTTGCGGGGATGGTTGGTTCGGGATTTGGAAGAGTTTTGGGTGAAATATGCCCATTTGATTCCTTAGGATTTTTTCTTAAAAGGCTAAGTTTGAGTTTGTTCAATATTTTGAGCAAACGGACCCAGATTCGTTATGTGACGGTCCCGGATGGTCTGAAAAAATATGGGATCTGGGCGTATGCCCGAAATCGAATTCTCAGGTTCCTAGACCGAGTAATGAATTTTTGTTAGAAATTGTTAATCTAAAGTTTTAAGGATTTAAAGAAACTAAGTAATCATTGATTTCCTGGGTATCGGACTCGTATTTTGGTTCCGAAGCCTGGTATAGGTCCGAAATATCATTTAAGACTTGCCTATAAAATTTGGTGTCAATCCGAGTAGTTTTAGGGCATTTTGGCCCGTTGGAGGAAAATTAAGAACTTGAAGTTCATAAGTTTGATTCATTTGGTTTTAGGGGTGATTTCTAGATTTAGCGTTTATTCGGGTGTTCCGAAGGTTCGGGTAGGTCCGTCTCGTGATTTCAGACTTGTTGGTGTGTTTGGGCGGGGCCCGAGAGCCACAAACGTCAATCGGACGAGGTTCGGGTGAAGTGAAAATATTGGGAGAGGTCTGAAGAACTATTGCTTCTGTCATAACCGCATCTGCGGTTCTTGGACCGCAGAAGCGGCCTAGGGTGGCCCAGGCCATTTTCGCAGATGCGGCTCCCAAGCCGCAGAAGCGACGCCACAGATACGGCCAAGAGACCGTAGATGCGGTCCCAACCTTCCCTCCCCTTTTCGCAAATGCGATGGCATTCTCGCAGATGCGGGACCACAGATGCGAAAATCACTGAACCAGTAAGGTTCATTAAAGACGGGTTGTAAGTCATTTTTTTTAACATTTTTACTCCTTCTTTGGGCGATTTGGGAGCTTTTGAGAGAAGGTCTTCACTTAGCATTGTGAGGTAAGTCTCTTAGTTTAATACTTGCATATTAGGTAGATTAAACACTAGAAATTTGGTAAAATCACGGGGTTAGAGCAAGACCTAGGGTTTTTGCTAAAAGTTAGATTTAACCACGAAAATTGTTATGGAATTAATTAGAAATCATATATTATTGATCCTTAGGTTGTAGAGAACAACTTCCTTCGAAAAATTTTGGAATACGGGCACGTGGGTCCGTGGTCGGATTTTAGGAAAACTTGTGTTAATGGTTGAGAAATTGCTTAAATAGCTAGGATTCGATCTTATGAGTCTATATTAACTAGTTCTTACTTCGTTTAACTAGTTTGAGATCGTTCGACTCCGAATTGAGGGCTTGGACTTGTTCTTGACATTTGAAAGTGCATTTTGGAGCGAGGTAAGTCTCCTTTCTAATCTTGTAAGAGGGAATTGTCCACATAGGTATAACAATTGAGTAATTGCTACTAAATGCAGGGGCTACGTACGCACTAGGTGACGAGAGTCTGTGCGTAGCTACTATTAGGTTAATTGTCCGGGTAGTCTAGGACCCACATCATGTCATAATTATGAACATCTCTATAATTATTGTTAAAATGAACACTTAGGATATGCTAGAGACTTGAAGCGGAATAATACTCCCTCCGTTTCATATTAAATGAGGTACTTTCCTTTTTAGTCTGTTCCAAAATAAATGACACATTTCTAAATTTGGAAATAATTTAACTTTAAACTCTTCATTTTACCCTTTTTGCCCTTAATGAGAAGTTTTTATATCCACACAAATGGCATGGCCCCACAAACCTTTTATCCCTTAAGCTTTTAAGACCACAACCTTCAAAAGTCTTCTTCTTTTTTGTTAAACTCCATGCCGAGTCAAACTACCTCAAACAATATAAAACGGAAGGAGTAGTGAATATGTATACTTGTGGAGCCACTGTTTGAATTTATTGAATATAAATGCACCTTTGTGTGTGCTCTTGATATTTCTTGTTATTTGTGGAACAGGCCGATCGCCTCGGTATAAATAGATGCATCTATGATTTGCACCGTTCGATCATCGACAGTGCAAAATTTATTTTCTGTTGGATCGGGCTATCGACCTCGGCATAATGTGCGCATGATATCTATGTGAAAACTTATACTTAAATTATTTTAGCTAATATTTCGAAAGGTAAATAGTTAACTGGAATATTGTGAAGAACACGATTTTACCCCTTGTTATAAATTGTTGATTATTGATGATCCCCATGCTTAGCATAGCACTTCATTATAATATTTGACCCTAGTAAGTATCAAGTCGACCTCTCGTCTCTACTTCTTCGAGATTAGAAGGGATACTTACTGGTTACATATTATTTATGTACTTATACTACGCTTCTGTACTTAATTGTACAGGATCTGAGGCAAGTACACCTGGCTACCAGTGTGGTGCGCGCCCCTGATTCATAGGCCGATACTTCCACGGTGAGCTGCTCCCCTTCCTATGCCGTTCAGCAGCCGGATGGAGTCTTTTCTTACTTTGCTGTCTCTTCTATCTCAGACAGTAGGATAGAAATATTATTTTATATATTCTACTAGATGCCTATTATTTGTGACACCAGGTCTTGGCACACATTCGAGTAGACATTTATTTTGGGTTGTATTATCACTTTGATACAATATTGATCATTTCTGATCTCGACTTTAAATCTGAGAATCTGTTGCACTTAAATTTTGGTAAGAATAAAAAGAACAAAGAAAATGAGAACTTAATCATACTTCCGCGTCGGCTTGCCTGACAACGTTGTCAAGCGCCATCATGACCTATTTTGAAAATGGGTTGTGACACTGAACTCTAAATGTATAGATGCCACGGTTTCTCTTTGCTAATTCTCTATCATAATTTACTCCAAGTAAAGTAAATGCAAACATATTATTGTTGGTTCTACTGTGAGTACGAAAATGTCTAGATTTTTCGGTGTCACCTAAAAACAAATTTAATAACTCTTTAGGCATTTGATGTGAGATCAATTTAATTGATCCATTATCACAACAAAAAGTTAGTGGTTAATACTGAAACCGTTTTGCTCCACAAAATTTACGATTTGGAACTTTCTTTAAATGTATGTAACTTTAAATTTCCACGCATGGTATTGCCTTTCATCCCGTAAAATAATGATACCTCTTTACAACCTGATGGTTTTATTCCCTCCAATCTGCCGATGTACAGCTCCAGATCTGCTTAATTAGTTTTTCCACTTCCACCTTCATTTCCTGTACGCACGGCACCCCTGCTTTCATTTATGAAGTACATCAGTAGTCTCCATTTATCTTGATTTAAATAGTCACCGCATATTCCATGAAATAATTTCAATCTTTGTTTGTTCTTCCTACCCCTGCTTCCTGTACATGGTAAATATCAATTATGTCACATATAGAAGTATTAATATATAAATTATTACTTTAGTAGATACATACATACATCTGTTTGAAGTAACTTTTGAAGTTAAAGCGTTTGCTGCAGCATCATCATCATATGTACCTGATGTTGATCCTGGCATTGGAATAGCCAATGTTTACATATGATTAAATTATTAGAAATTTATATTGTTGGAATATTTAAAGTAATGTTTATGGACTGATCTATTTCAAAGATAGAGAAGTAATCAACTATACGTTTTCCTTTGTTCGAAGCATGTAACGTATTTAATTTGTAACTACAGAAACGTGACCTATATGCGAAATAACTTCAATGAGAGTAGATTAATTTAAACATGTATGACAAATATTATAATTTATACAAAAATATTTCATAAAAGGAAGATACCGATACAATTTACTAACCTTCTTGAAGGTGCAGCAAAGGATTGGTAATTGTAAGGCCGCTTCGCTTTTGAGGTCGGCTATCAACTTTCAAAGATGAGACTATATTACTTGAGTGTTGAAGGACTCTTTGTTTTTTCGATTCAGTTCTTTTATCTCGCAGTTGGACAAAAATAATTGTTTTCTCTCAGCTGATATTTGCGCATATCTACTACGACGGCGCAAATTTCTCTCATCAATTTGTTCTTCCGCATTCCTTTTAGCTTTTTGAGGTAAATTCACATTATTTATGTTTCCAGATGTTCCTTCTTAGTAGATTAATTTAAACATATAAGTCTACTTATAGATACCCACAAGACATCATTCGTATGAACAAATATTATAATTTATACAGGAATATTTCGTAAAAGGAAGATAACAATACAATTTACTAACCTTCTTGAAGGTGTAACAAAGGTAATTAATTGTAAGAGAGCTTCCTTTTTTATGTCCGCTATCAACTTCTAGAGATGGGACTGTATTACTTGAATGTTGAAGGAGTCTTTGTTTTTCGATTCAGCTCTTTTGTCTCGTAGTTGGGACAAAAACACTTGTTTTCTTTCAGGTGATATTTGTGCATATCTAGTACGACGACGTAAATTTCTATCAGCAATTCGTTCTTCCTCATTCCTTTTAACCTTCTGATGTAAATTCACATTATTTATGTCTCTAGATGTTCCTGCTTAGAATAGTTTATACTTTTGTTAAATTATTACTATAGAATAGTATATCTGAAATTCACATATTATATCAAATATTTAAGTTAACGCAAAGTTAGAAGAAGGGTAAAATACGGTAAGAAATAGACAAATGAGAACAAATCCAAATTATAAGAAAGCCTATAGACACTACAATTAGAGAATTTGCGCAAGACATTATTCGTATAAACAAATATTATAATTTATACATAAATATTTCATAAAAGGAAGATAAAAGTACGGTTTACTAACCTTCTTGAAGGTGTAATGAAGGAGTCGTAATTGTAAGAGCACTTTGCTTTCGAGGTTGGCTATCACTTCGAGAGATGAGACTATTATATTACTTGGCTGTTGAAGGAGTGTTTGTTTTTTCGATTTAGCTCTTTTATCTCGTAGTTGGGACAAAAATAATTGTTTTCTTTCGGGTGACATTTGCGCATATCTAGTACGACGACGCAAATTTCTATCAGCAATTCGTTCTTCCGCATTCCTTTTAGCCTTCTGATGTAAATTCAGAGTATCTATGTTTCTAGACATTCCTGCTTACAATAGTATATACTTTTATTAAATTAATACTATAGTATAGTATAATCTAAAAATTATACAGTATATTGAATATTTTAGTTAACGCAAAATTAGAAAAATAGTAAAATACTCTTGGAGAAAGACAAATGAGAACAAATGGCATCCATTTGAGACATATTTCTTTAACACAACTCCAAATCGTAGAGAATGTTGTTGAGTGGTAATGTCTAGGAGAAGTAAACAGTGTACCTTTTGAGTTGTTGACTCATGAATTAGAATGTTGTTGTAAACCTGCTGAAATCAAGCATACGGTGAAACATATTAACAGTGCATAGTGTGGCAGTAGAAAAAGTCAACTTGATCCTGTAAAAAAGTACATCATTTACCATATATGTTATGCATCGATAAAGTTGTAGTTATAACCAGGTAAAGTAATCTCAATACTCAATTACCGGTGCTTTGGAGATAATATAATTAGGCACATGGTGATTAAAAATGTTTTGTGTATGAAGTGCAATTAAGTGATTTTTGCAGTAACAAATACGCCATTAGAAATGGAGACTAAATTGGTCTTCATTCACCAAAAAAGACTAAATACACAACCAAACATATTGCCATTCACCTTATAACGTCATCCTTCCATGTGAAGTTAATTTCTCTGTGATATTCTCTTGCTTTATCTGATTCTAGTTTATGTTCTTGAGTGGTATACTTTCTGCTCACTAACCTTTCATTACCTCACTTAAAAATAAGAGTACAAAAGTAATTCACCTTTATTTATGATTACTTACGTAGATAACAAAAAACTATATAGCGAACCAGTAACAATACATAGATGATACAACTTTAACCGATGAATTCATTTAAAAATATCAGCTACACAAAAAGCACAAAGGTCCTAGCAGAAAAATAGCCAATCAAAATTGAAAGGAAAAATCATCGGCAAATTTGAGCTTAACAACTAAGGAATAACACAACTACAAAAATACAAAAACTAAAATTCAGGTCTTAAAGAAATCGAATTAGTAACAGTTTTAATAGCAAAGCAGCTTTTTTATCATCCCCGGCGGCACTTCTTGGGCCTGAACTTGTGGCGCTAAGGGTAGCAAAAACGGTCATTCTAGAGAGAGATATGGCGAAATAATTGTATAATTAGATGTATTTAAATTTATCAATTAGACTCAGAGACACACTCATCTATAAATATGAAAATTAACATACTTTTTAAGTTTTTTCCTCCGACTGAATCTGCAAAGAAAACGATAATTCTAAAAATTTTGTACTATCATATCAAACCAATTAGTACAATTTTTATTGCATGACTTAGCGGTAAGCAAAACATTTTAGCTCTAAAATGTAGTAATATTTAATAAAGCCCATACCAGAGATAATATGGAACTTACAACTGAGAAATTTAGAAGTTTAAAAAGAAATCCTCGGTTCAGGTGCATGCATGTATAACACTCGCAAATATACAAAGCAAGCGGGGAAAAAAAGCCCGAACGAACTCATGGAAAGAACACTGCAGTAGAAGCAACCAACATAAAGTAAATCCAGACTATAAGGACAAATAATCAGCAAGGAGTAGAGAACCTGGGTGGGGTTATTTGTCAGAAAGAATCTGTTTGTACTCCATAACAGGCTCTGTCGATTGTATCCTCAAATTTAGTAGCTTCTAGAAATAGTGAGGACTGAATAAAGCAGGACGCAGAACAATTTGTAGAAGCAACAATGCAACAACCAATTCAAATTGCAATTAGAGCAGAAATTAATTGCTGCCAGATTCAGTAGAAGCAGAGAAGTTGGCTCGTTTTTAACAGAAGAAGTAGCAGCTTCTGGAAACAATGGGTCTTAAATATAAATGAAGGAACAAATTTGTGACGACCCAAAGGGTCATCACCCGTTTTTTCTCTTTTTTCGCGCTTCCGATTCCTTGAAAACCTCATTTTTAGTCACCTCGATTTGCGTGCATAGTCCGGGCGCGTAGCCGGAAAGCTTAAATATGAATTCTGTGTGAAAAATGATGAATTTTGATATTAATATGATTAAAATTAACGTTGGTCAATATTTTGGGTGAACGGATCCGGACTCGTGATTTGACAGTCCCGAAGGGTCCGTAGAAAATTATGGGACTCGGGCGTACGCCCGAATTCGAAATCCGAGATCCCGAGCCCGAGAAATGAATTTTTAAGAGAAATTGTTTTTTTCTGAAATTTATATTGAAATTTGAAATAAAAATGGATTAGAAAGTGTTGGTATCGGGCCCGCATTTTGGTTCCGGCATCCGGTACAGGTCTTATATGTGGTTTAAGCGCTACCTCTGAAATTTGATCGAAATCGGATGTCATTTGACGTGTTTCGGGCTTAAATATCTAAAAATGAAAGTTTATGAAGTTTGATGAAAAAGTGATGATTTTGAGGTTTGATTCCTCGTTTTTTATGTTATTTTGGCGATTTGATCGCACGGTTGAGTTCGTATGAGGTTGTTGAGTTAGTTTGTGTGTTTGGTTAGGAGTCCCGAGGGCTCGGGAGTGTTTCGGAGGTGGTTCGGGGTGTTTTAAACTTAGTAGAAAGTTGCAGAAAAATCTGATATTTTTGCTCAGGGATTTCTTCTTCGCGATCGCACTCTCTCCCTCGCGTTCGCGTAGCTTTGTGTCCTTCCTTCTTCTCGTTCACATTCGGGCCCTCGCGAACGCGTAAGGTTATTTGACCATGAGGGCCCAGCATCACTTTCTTCTTCGCATTCGCGTGCATACCACCGCGATCGCGAAGCTTTGCTGCTTCCTTCCTCGCGTTCGAGTTAGGGTCCATGCGTTCGCGTAGACCAATCCCAGGACCCAGCACTTTTCCTTCTACGCATTCGCGTCTTACCACCCACGTTCGTGATGCCCTTTCTGATAATCCTTCGCGAATGCGATTCTCTTCCCGCGAACACGAAGGGCAATTTTGCCCAATGATTTTAAATACCCAAAACAGAACAGTGACGGGATTTTTCACCCAAAAAGACA
The DNA here is from genome assembly GCA_026770625.1 of Nicotiana glauca. Lineage (NCBI taxonomy): Eukaryota > Viridiplantae > Streptophyta > Magnoliopsida > Solanales > Solanaceae > Nicotiana > Nicotiana glauca. The sequence goes on from MU738105.1 coordinate 29,336, forward strand.
CGAACTCATCTTCTCCGCAGCCCATAGGCGATTTCTAAAGCTCTTCTTCACCAAAGCTCCTTGGGTAAGTATTATTTAACTTGTTTCCTTCATTTTCCTTCATCATTTATCAAATTCTTAGGCTCAAATCATGTAATCTAGCGTTGAAATTGGGGAAAATAGGTAGAGTTAGGGCTTTTCAATCATCTTTGATTTAGACCTCGTTTTGGGGTCGAATTTGAAAATAAATTATATATTCGGGCTCGT
>MU738115.1:0-23271 GCA_026770625.1 Nicotiana glauca
ATCCCTTCCCGGGGTGTAATATTAATAAGCGGTACAATAATAGTAAAAAGAAAAAGAAAAAGGAGGTGTGACAACAGGTACTTGAAACTAAGGCATAATTTACATGATTGGGGAATATGATATAACCATTGAACTACTTTACCCACTCTACACCTCTCGATAGTTCAAGTGATTTTGCCCAATTGACTTTCTCAAGACTAATTGGGTATGCAAATTTGCACAAGCAACTAGGGTTCAAGTCGGGTATTACTCTATCGAGGTTTAACCCATTAATTGGGACTATCAATCTCTTGAGCACATCCCAATTCCTTGCTGGATCAATTTCTGAGACTTAGGATCTCTTTCTCAAGAAGAGCCTAAGTCAACTAAGCATAAACTAGTGTTTGCAACCACTAATTCAGAAATAAACCAAGAAATTGATCCAAATACCAAATACTCATAGTCAATTTAACCTTAAAATACAAGACCCATCAATTACCCACACTAGGGTTGAGCCACAACCCTAGCTATGAGGTCTAGCTACTTATATTCAAAGAAGAAAAAAAAGAAATAGATGAAGATAAACACATATTAATTAATTGTTAAGTTAAATATAAAGATTCAATGATGAAAAGTAAGTAAAAATGCCCAAAATGGCTAAGAAAAGTCGTCTCACAAGTGCAGCTTACGAATTACAATATCTGATACCCTAAAAATAAAAAAAGAATATATTTATACTAAGATAAAAAATCTGGACAAAAATGCCCCTGCGGAGTCAGTGCGGACCGCACAAAATGGATTGCAGTTCACACTGGGCTTTGGCTTTCAAAATTTCCTTCTTTGAACTTGGGCTCCGTGGACCACACAGAATGGATCGTGACCGCGGAGGCTTCTAGCGCGGTCCGCACAAAGTTGATCACGGACCGCGGAGACTCAAAACTCTAAAAATCAACCTCTCTGAATCTTGGCACCGCGGACCGCAAAGAATGGAATGCGGCTGCGTTGCCTTCATTGCGGACCGCACAGAACCTAGTATGGCCGCACTTCCTTTAAGCCTGAAAACCAGCTCTATGAATCTCCCAGTACAGACCGCACAAAGTGGTGTGCAGCCGCACTGGGCCTGTTCTGCCTGAGCTTGCCTTGTCTTTGGCACTTGTGCAAGTTTCACTCCTTTTGAGCTGATCTTTGACATTTTATCACTTTATTGATCAAACCTGCAATCAAGCACAACTTGTGAGCCTTTTTGGGACTATTTTGTATGAATATTTGATCAAAGCATAATCAAGAAGGAGTATAAAATGTGCCAACGTCCCTAGTTATCAGCCAGTAGAGTCCCTTTCAGTGTATTATATTTATTTTTTGTCCAAGTTTATATTCCGGACAACTATTGTACTTTATTGAATTTCTTAGTAGTTGCTCATGCACTTGTGACACTGGGTTCTAGGATGATTTCGGTATTGTTTAGTAGTTTTGTAAGGACATCATTATTTATTCAGTGGAACTTATTATTTATTGTTTAAATGTATAAAAGAAGTGATTTTAGAAATATCTAAAACGAGAAATTTCTAGTTAAGTGGTGTTGGCTTGCATGACAGTGGTGTCCGGCGCCATCACGACCCTTAGTGGATTTTGGGTCGTGACAACATGGTATTAGAGAACTAGGTTCCCTTAGGTCTCACGAGTCATGAGCAAGTCTATTAGAATCTTGTGGATCGGTACGAAGACGTCTGTACTTATCTTCGAGAGGCTACATAGCTGTTAGGAGCACTCCCCTGCTTGATTCATCATCGTGTGGTTTGATTCCTTTGAGTCTTATGCCCTTGTTTCCTTCCTACTCAATACTACACAACGCGAAGCGCTTATTATAAATTGGGAATTGAGGAATTGAAATGGTACTGCATATGTGCTGCGAGATGTTTCCTCCTGCGTATTTGACTGGGCAGCGAAGGATGAGGAAGGGCATGTGGGAAGTGTCTTGTGGTGATTAAACTCCTAGAAGGCTAAGTGTGGGAAACAAGGGTTGAGTAGTTCCCTTAAAGGAGTGAGTTTGACCAAAGTAAGAGAGTGGCAGAGCAGCACAGGGGTTCTGTAGTAGGATGACTACGTACCTAGAGAGGATTTTAGAGTGATTTGGGATTCATGGTGGATAGTGACTAGGTCTACGAGCTTAATTTGAAATATTTGCTAGCATAACCGCGGGAGATTTGATATGAAGAAAATGAGTTGCTTGATATAAAGAAGATACAACATGACTTTGAATTGGAAGATATTATCGCACAGTTAATTGATGTCCATGAGCAGTGAATGGACTTGTGCAGCTGGTGAATGAGCACAGGCTTAGGTAGGTTATCTCTTATGAGCAGGTCAGCGGTCGCGTGGTTGGTGAAGCTCCAGCGAATGATTTTACTGGCTATCTGGTAAGAGGTCTAATATGTGAATGTTGCTAGAGATTCAGAGTGTTCATGAAATGTTAACTGATGGATTTCGAGGAATGTGGTGGTTTAATTAAGCAAGGGCATGTCAATAAGAGATAAAGAGTCTTGTTGGGTTCCAAAGTTTTGTAATAGTGGCTTCAAACTAAGTGGGAGAGTCCCATCACCTACAGTTGGATTGTTGGGTCGCCTATTTGTGAGATTTCTAGTTATTGGAAAATTGATGGGTTACTGCAACTAAGGAACATCAGTGGTAATTTGTGCAAAGGAATTGAAGAATATGTTCTATAATTGGCATCATCGATTCATGTTCATACTTTAGGAAGACTCAGGAATTATGCTTTGCATAGAAGTGAGTTGCAAGGAAGGTGATTCGGCCGGGTGCTTCTTTAAGGGTGTGGTCATGTGCTAGCGGAACCTTGTAGTTGATTATATTCGGGACCAAGTCAGAGTAGGTGACTCTCAATAGCGGTCCTAGAGGGTTAAAAGGTTAAGGTGTGATGCCTAAGGGTTTCGAGTCCATAGTATGGTTGAGTATCGATCTTTTGTATTAGATTATGATAAGGAGCTTGGAGCGTTCTGTGTTATCTTCGGCCGGCGGTGTAAATTGAGAGGAATGGGAGAAAATGACTTCGGATTCATACAGGAATTATCATATGGGTGTACCAATTGAGGATGAGAATATGCATATAAGGAGGGTATGAAATTGTTCGTGGGAATTGAGACAGTGTGGTCTCATAAAATAAGGTCACTCAAGATGAGTGCAGATTTAGGTTTGTGATGTTTTGAATGGGGCTACTATTATTCCTAAGTCAAGCCCAAAGTACATTGGACAAAGTAAAAAAAATCAGTCAGCAATGGTTGAATTGGTATAATGGTAGCAATGATTAGTTCCTTCAGAGTGTTAAGTTATACACATGATTACAGAATGCGTGCGAGGTTTGACGATCGCCGTAATTGATTTTATTTGGAGGTTTTTGAGTATTATGGCCTATTATGTAGTGGATCCAGGAAGACTTATGGTGGTTTAGACCACTATTTGAGGTTGGTATTTTCTGCGGTTATGAGAACTTAGTCACAGGTTGTAATGGTTCTCTTAAAATGAGTTTAAGTAAAAGGCTTCTATATGATGAAGTTTTACTCTATTAGTGGTTCAGGAGTTATGATGAAATTATTTTACTCTTGCGCATTGTCATGATTAAGTGCCGCGAGTAGCGTATTTGGAAGTTGAGAATCAAGGTTGCGGTTCGGTGTTGAAAAGGAGGTCACGGGCTTGGATGAGCAGGAATTTTTTTTAGATGTTTAAAGTAAGCTGATATTATATTCAGCGTCACCTGATATCAGTGTCATGAGTAATAGGTTTTGTTATTGACTTGCAGATCCTTGATTCACTTTGCAGCACTTGCATGGCCGGTGGTATGGATGTGCAGACTTGTTACTTGGTGCAGAATGCCATGGGAGCATATCCCATGGAAAGATTGTATAAGTGTGATGTGTAATCACTTAATTGATTGAGTATTTAAACCAAGTATGTAGATTGTGGTACTATCGCTAATTGAGAATTTATGTATGAAGGGCGCTTGGTTCATTTGGTTGTGGAATGTGGAAGGTTGTTCCGGATTGGACGGTTGTTCTTGTGTGTTATGGGAAAAAAGGGGTTATTATGGACCCAGGAAATATTATTGGCCTAGCTCGGTACGATTAGAATCGTCTTGAGGTCTATGAATGGATTTAAATATGAATATGGGCTCTATACCATGCTGGATGTGTTCATTTCAGCATAGCGCTCCTTATGGAGGAGTATTCGGATGTTGGATGTTATTTCATCGTCGGCCATTTTATATAATTCTACATTATGCCGTATGAGTTGTGAAATGGCTTGATAAATTTCTTGTGTGTTGAGGTTCCACGTAGCGATTGTGTTATGTGAGTAGGATGGCTCTTGAGATTTAGATCATATATCGCACTTCAGTTGTGCTTGAGTTTTGTAGCTTATGGCGCTATCCGTCTCACTGGGGATTGTATTATGCACTTAGCGTGCTTGTGGCCGATATTCGGTATTTTGTAGTAATGAGCGATTTTGCTCGGTATGTATCTTCTTATGTGAATTTTATGTGTGGATCGGGTGGCACGCCGTCACGGGTATGTTGTTTGGATCAGGTTACACGCCGAGACAGTGTGATATTGAGTACAGTTCGCTATATCTATTTTTGTGTGTTTTGTTTCTCATTTTCTGAGGAAAGTTCATATTAGTTACGTGATTTGAGTAGTCCCTTCCAGAGTTCATTTTCCTTATGTATCACGTTCGTGCTTATGGCCTATTGGCATGTTGTGGAATCATATGGGACTTTTGATCATGACCGGGGTGGCTTATTGCCTGAGCAGTTCGTACTGGGTGAGACGAGATTATTGGATCTAAGATCAGTGCAGCCGGATTATATAAAGTATATTAAAGAACAAAGGTCATTATTTGGTTCAGAATGAGGTAACGGTTCTTGTTAGAAGTATAGAGTCAATGATTTGTTGACTCGGCAATTGGTTATGATTTTCTACACATCTCTTCTGTCGTGGCAGTATTGCGAGAGTTGGAACAAGACTTATATATCATGAGGTGCATTGAGAGCATCAAATTCAAGGAATGTCGGTTATTATGATTAGAGAATGTTATTATGATCTTGTAAATTATGTGGTACATGGTGAGAATTCAGCAAAGGCATGACGTCATGTTCTGGTACCTCGTATAGTGATTGATATGGTATTCATACGTTGGAAGCAGGCTTGGCAGAAAATTTCGGATGTTGGAATTGGGCTCTAAGCTTATTTGCTTGAATAAAAGGGAATTGATCGAGCTAATGTGCTCAACTGGGTTGTAGTAGCACGGGTAAGCGCACGAGGTGTTAAAAAGTGATTCGGACAACTCCAGCGAAGTTCTTAGCACGTTCGAGGACAAAGGTATGTTTAAGTGGGAGAGAATGTAACGACCCGATCAGTCGATTTGAGCTCTAGCGCGTCGTGCAGCAGTTTAAGGTCATGAGCAGCTCCACTTCAGGTATTATGACTTGTACGCATGGTCGGAATTGAATTTTGGGAAATTTAGAGTTGATTTGGAAAGAGAGTTCTGATTTCGGAAGCTTTAAGTTGAAAGAATTGACTAAGATTGGATTTTTGAGTAAACAACCTCGGAATCGGGGGATTCTAAGGTTCTAGCAGGGTCGTATGATGATTTCGATCTTGGGCGTATGTCCATATCAGGTTTGGACAGACTCGGGAATATTTCAGCATCTATTGTGGAAGTTAAAACTTTTAGAAGAATTTCATAAGTTTGGGTTGAAGTCCATTTCAGTGTTATCAATGTCCATTTAGGATTTCGATTTTGGGAATAGCTCCGTATGGTGATTCTGGTGTTGGGAGCACGGTCGGAAGTGAATTCGGAGGTCCGTTGGTTTGGAGTCATTTGGCTAAATATAGAAATTTGAAGGTTATTGAGGAGTTTGACCGGAAGTGGACTTTTTGATATCGGGATCAGATTTTGATTCTGGAAGTTGGAGTTGGTCCGTAATGTTGAATATGACTTATGTGCAAAATTTGAGGTCAATCGAACGTGATTTGATAGGTTTCGGCATCGAATATAGAAGCTTGAAATTCTAAAGTTCACTAATCTTGGATTGGAGTGTGATTCATGGTTTTAGTGTCGTTTGATGTGATTTGAGGCCTCAATCAGGTCCGTGTTATGTTATGGGACTGGTTGGTATGATTGGATGGGGTCCCGGGGGCTTCGGGTGTATTTCGGGGTGGTTTCAGATCATTTCGGGCTGTTTTGCAATAGTTGATGCTGGTATCTGGTGTTGTTCTTCGCGTTCGTGAAGAAGGATTTGGCTTCAGGGACTTTGTTCTTCGCGTTCGCGAAGAGAACCACGCGTTCGCGAAGAACGAAATCTCTATTGCACAGGTCTAACTTCGGAGGCTCATACCTCGCAATCTATAAAGAACTTGGAGATGATCCAAAAATAAAATTTGTAACCCTTTGTGTTCCATTTTCAGAAAGGTAAATTATTTAGCATTTGGATTTGTGTACAAATAGTTATGGCTGGTACACTATAGGCTATCCGAGAAGATGAAGAAGAAATTTGTGTTGCATAGGGCTACCTTTGGTAGCTTATATCTCAAAATCTATAAGGAATTGGAAAATTTCCAAAACATAAAAATTGTAGATCATGGTGTTTAGTTTTCAAAACATTAAATCATTTGTCCTTTGGAGTTTTGTACAAAACTTTATAGCCAGTATACTAGAGGCTATCTGAGAAGAGTTTGAAAAATATTTTTTGGGAATTTTCTTCTTCGCAAACGCGACGAGGGGTCTCGCAAACGCGAATAGGAGTCGTTTGGGCAGTGTATAAGTGTAAAGAAATGGGTTTAGCTCATTTCATCTCATTTCCTCTATGGGAGACGAACTAGGAGCGATTTTGGAGCTCCATTTTCATCATCTATGTCAAGGTAAGTGATTCTCACCTATTGCAAGTTAATTACTTGGATTATATCTAGATTTTAACATGGAAAATCATGAAAAATTAGTAAAAATTGGGGTTTTAAAGAAAAACCTAGAAATTTGGTATTCTTGGAATTTGACCACGATTTGGGCATGAAATTGAGAGTAAATTATATATTTTAGTTCGTGAGGTTATGGGTAGACTTTATCTTCGAAAAATTTCGAAATCCGAGCACGTGGGCCCCAGGTTAATTTTGTTAAATTTTCGATCGGGGTTAGAAATTATTATAAATTGGATTATAATGAGTAATTGATCATATATTAATGAGTTTACATAATTATTGGCTAGTTTTGGAGCAATGTGCATCGATTTGAGTTTTCAGAAGGGCATGGAATAACGGTTATGAAACTTTGGAGCGAGGTGAGTCTCCTTTCTAACCTTGTAAGAGGGAATTGTCCCCATAGGTGAGTTAATTGGTTATGTGCTCCTATTTTTGGGAGATACGTACGCACGAAGTGACGAGAGTCTGTACGTAGCTACTATCATGCTTATGTCTGGGTAGTCTAGGACCCAAAATCATGTTTTACTTGTGATAATTGTAACTTTATTGATAGTTTAAATTGCTTAAATCATATCGAAGTGGCAAATGACTTTCTAAAAGAATTAAACTTCATCTTCTTGACTTGTAAAAGAGAAATTTACATCTCCTTGAATAATTGTTTCCGTGATGAAGTCTTCACTGACTGTTAGAGTGTGTGTTTCTATGTGTACCTGCGTCGCATGTATGATTCGCGACCAGGGTAATTGTTTATTTGTATTTGACCGCGTCGCATGTATGATTCGCGAGCAGTGTAATAGATGCATCTATGGTTCGCGTCATTCAACCCTCTGGCAGTGCACAGTTTAAATATTGTTGTATCGGGTTGTACGACCTCGGCACGATTTACGCATGCTTGTATTGCTTGCCTTGATATTTATAAATGAGGACATTGCTTTCCCGGATTGAGAATAAATGTATAAATGATGAAAACGGATCTGGAAATTTTTCTATGAATAAAAGAATTGCTTACTTGCTCCATTCTATTGAGTTGTAGCTATTTTTATAGAAATTCTTGATTTATTGTACAACTAGTATTTTATTATTGGACCGCTAGTAAGTGTCGAAGTCGACCTCTCGTCTCTACTTTTTCGAGGTTAGGCGGGATACTTACCGAGTACATGTTATTTTTGTACTCATGTTACACTTGCTGTACATTTTTGTTGCACGGGGACATGTACCTCTAATGGCCTAATGGGGGTAGCAGTACAGATGATATAGAGACTTAGGTGAGCTACATCTCTCGAGACGACCCGCAACCAGCAAAGTCTCTTTCAGTGTATTATATTTACTTTCTGTCCAAGTTTGTATTCCGGATAGCTATTGTACTTTATTGAATTTCTAGTAATTGCTCATGCACTTATAACACCGGGTTCTGGGATGATTACGGGATTGTTTAGTAGTTTTGTAAGGACATCATTATTTATTCAATGGAACTTATTATTTATTATTTAAATGTATAAAAGAAGTGATTTCAGAAATATCTAAAACGAGAAATTTCTAGTTAAATGGTGTTGGCTTGCCTGACAGTGGTGTCCGGCGCCATCACGACTCTTAGTGGATTTTGGATCGTGACATCGGATTTTCAAATCTATAAACCAAATCAAACCAACGAAATCAGATTTTTCAATCTCGGATTTTTCGGTTTTTTTGGGTTTTTGGTTTTTTTTTTTCCGATCAGTCTTTATAGCACAAAATATATAACTTATGCTCCAAATATTTCTCTAGTCCTAGGAGGATACAACTATATAATGTATTTTTCAAGAAAATACTACAATAATATGAGTTGAGTCATAGCATTGTACTAAAGTATTCAATAACAAAGATAATAAAATCCATAAAGAAAAGTATTACTAAGTGACAAGCCATAATAAATATTAACACAATCTAAAAGTAATATATAAGTCATGCTAAAATAATTACTATAAATATATTAATTACACAATTAAGCACTAAAGAAAAAGATAAATTAAGTAATGCATTTTCAATATGAATCAATACAAAACTAAAAAATAGATATCCAACACTATTATCATTTTTAGTGTTGGATTGAATTTTCTTTGTTAGCATTAGTATTAATATGAAGTTTATTTGTTTGGTGCGGTATATCAATTTTGTTTGTACACCACAAGCTTATATATCGACAACTTTGTCCTTTGTATATTAATGTCATGTTTTATTCTATTTTTTTTAAACAAATAGACTTATGTTATCTTTTTATCATTGCACGGAAGCATTTAAACCTCAGTTCTTTCATTTTTTGAGTAAACAAAGCTATTATTTAACTTACGAGTACGCAAAGTTATCGCTTATATTTACTAGTATTATTTTTGTACAGAAAACATATACTCAGATTTTGTTAGATTATGAATTAATCTTATCATCCTACATTTCCTCAAATAATATTAGCATTTGGCTCTTAGATATTTGAATAATTAAAAGGTACACATGACATAAGTAAAGATGGTAATTTTTTTTTTTTTAATTAAAACTTAAAAAGGGAGTAGAGAATTATTTATTTTATTCAGTTAATTATTTCTTCATTTTTATGTGTGTGCGCGCGCGTGTTTTTTTTTTTATAAATAAAAAAACTATTTTGAATATATAAATGCCTGCATCAAACAGTTAAATTTAAAATAAGACAAGTTAATTTTGTTACACAAATTAACTTATAGAGGATGGAATTTTCTATTTTTAGGTTAAAAAAATATTTTGTTACACTTAATGTCCAATAAGGGAGATGTGCAAGCCAAAATCTCACCGAAAGGTTTGTGAAATTATCCCTTTTAAATTGGGTGGAAGGAAAGAAATAGTTATTAAAGCAGAAAAGAAGGAAAGCTGATGTATGGAAAGCTTCCTTTTTTTTTTTCCCCTCCCCAAATTTGATTTTAGAACAAAAAATTGTGAGATTATTTCCCCGCGTAGAATGAATAATTTTTCCTTTTATATTTTCTATGTCGAGACCTTTTCCCGTTGAGAATAGACTTCCAAAAAAACAAATCTATTTCCAATCCTTTATTCAACAGGAGAAGGAAACACAGACAACTATTTATATTGCACTGTACAGCAAAACACACACACACACTCTTTTGCAAACACAAATCAATACGATGCTCGCACCAAAAACTAGAGAATGAAAAATCAAAGATTCAGCCGGCCTCAAAACCGGCTAGTTTCGCCAGTCGGCGGCGACACCAGATTCAGCGGGCCTCAAAACCGGCAAGTTTCACCAATCGGCGGCGACGACTCTGCTGCTATGGAGGAGAAACAGGGTTCTATACAAATTCCAAAGAAGAAACTCTATCCTTATTTAGAAGAATTATACAAAAAGAAAAGTTCCAAGAGAGAAAACGCGCTAAAGACATTGGTTGAGGAATTCGAGACCAGTGTTCGTTATGAATTTGCCCAGAATAATTTTGTCACTTTAGTACATCGATGCCAAAATTGCTTGAAACGAGGTTCTGAACTGGAGATTGATCTAGCATTACAACTTATAGGATTAGTTGTACTAACTCTTGGTGCAGGTGATAATGCACATGAGATTTATGAAGAATCACTGGTTTTTCTTCCTAAACTACTCAATTCCAAATTATCTCACTCGGTCAAAGTGTTAGAGTGTTTGTCTATTGTCAGTCTTGTTGCTGCTACAGATTTTGTAGACACAGAAAGATCAATGGAAATTATATGGCAATTTATGAATCAAGAAACCAAACATTCAACGTACGTGACTGCTGCAGCAATATCAGCTTGGGCTCTGCTCCTTTCGGATATAAATACATGGAGAATTGGTCACAAAAAGTGGAAAGAATTCATCCCTTATCTTCTAAAACAACTTGAGGAAGGTGATGAAGATGTTACAGCTGCTAGTATCGACGCGCTTGCTTTAATTTTTGAAAAAGGTAATCTTGAGAAATTCTCAAATCAAACACAAGAATATTCAAGCATAAAGGATATGAAAGATGACATTATGAAGCATGCAAAGAGAACAAAACAAGATGCTTCGAAAATTCTGGAGGAGGATTACAATAAGACAGCTACTATTACTTTATGTGGTAGAAGACTTACCATTAGTACCTGGTCACAATTGAAGCGGATGAATTACATAAGAAGATATTTGGGCTACGGTTTTACGAATCACATGATGGAAAACAAGTATCTTCACGAAGTCTTTCACTTTGTACCTGCAACAACGAGATATAGTGACTTAGAACTATATAAATCTGAATATGAAGAGGTAGCTGTTCGGATTTTCTTACCTGATGTAAGAAGAAAATGTTGCAGAAAGAGGATTTATATGTCTCCTAATTCTCTGCTGAACAAGGGAAAGACTCAGTTGATGAACAAGTATAGGAGTATTGCAGAAGAGGCCAAGGCTGGACATTACAATGCTGAGGAAGAGCTCGACTGAAATAGTGTTTCTAAATGTGTATCTTTTTTTTATTCTTATTTTCTTTTTTGAGTTGTCTTAAAATATGACTGATTTTGACATGTTCTCGACAAGTACTACCTTAATCAACTTTATCAACTCTTCAATCAGTAATCCTATGAAGTAAAAGCTGACGACTAAGCAGTAAAAATTAAAATCACTAGACGATAGAATTTGAAAAAATATTGCTTTAATATTAAATGTTCCTTAAAGCATGATAATCAATTCGATATTGATGGTTTATATTTATTTTTGAAATTAAGAATATTAAGAAAAATAGTAAAAATAGAAGATAATAGTTTAATTGATACACTCGATCAAATTAAAAAATTGATTCTCTTTCCAGTGCCTATATTACGTATGGAATAATGTTAATAACTCTTGTTTCCGTCGCTCAGAAAGAAATTTTCAAAACTAAAATTGATAAAATCTCACCTGAGATCAACAATATCTCAATAAAGATTAAATGGATTAGCTATATTGTTATTTAAAAAGACTTATTATGAGTTATTGATTATAAGAAAATTATTAATAACATTGTATCTAAGAACGCTAAAAAATAAACTTCAAATAAATAAATAATTTTATTTTTAAAAAAATTAAGACCCCTCATAAAATTTGACTTTAGGCCAACAAAACTCGTCGGGATAAGTGGAGATGTTAGGAAAATATGCCTAATTAAAGCGATTCTTATAACCTTATTCCAAGACCTTGTAATATTGCCTTCTCATAGACAATGTAAACACTTACACGTGCAAAAAAAAAAAATAACACAATTATCATTAGTCTTTCCTCCACATCAAAATCCCAAATGTTACATTTGCCAAATAAATGGCTCTAAAATGGTTATGTCAAAGGAACTTGATTTCCAGCTCCTCGAATGCACAAACCACTCTGGCTCTCTTCTGTTTATGCATCAAAATGCTTCCATGGCTGGATTCTGCACATTACAGCTCATCTTCAAGTTTAGAATGCTCCCGGAGACTCTGCAAGTTAAAACCAGAAGACCAGGGAAAGAAAAGAGTAAAGCCTCTAGATGCAAAGTTATATTCACCCGTCTGCAGCTTGATGAACGTGACCAACGACAATCCTCTCAGTTTTCAATCTATCCAGTCTGATGCAAAATATGCACAAGTTGTTCGCGACCACAACACTTGTGAGCCAGCTGTTTGCCATGAAAGGAGATGCGCCCATTAGGAACAGAGTAAGTTGAGAAATGGAATTATAGTAGCTTAGTAAGAGGATCAGCCAACTAAAGCACATGATTTCGAGCAGCTATGAAGATATGCACAAGGATTAAATGGCCAAAACATTTTAGAGTACTTGAGACCGAGTAGCAGAAGGGAATTGCATCACAAGTTCAGAGTGAGCTACATTCCTTGAAGGACATGCTATAGCTCTCAATGAAATCACTGCTCCTTCTAATTTGGCAATAGTAAGTACAGTTATGAGAGTTAAAACGACCAAAATTGACTCCAACAAGAGAGAATGATTCCCATAGATAACATGTTCATTCCACAAGAGAAGACATCAGGACGTATAAGCACTATTACAAGATAATCGAACCAAAACATGGAGCCCAGTAGAACTGAACAAGAAGAAGAAATAATGAATACTAGATTACTTTCTAGGCACACCAATCAGCTCTTATTGATAGAACAGAGTCACAAGACATGTGGAATGAAATAGATATATTAGAAAACCGTTAGTTTAGGATTGAAGTGGCCTCACCATTGAGAAACCAAGTTTCACCTTTGGATTGGAACGGCTTTTACAGGATAATTAGCCGAACAATCTGACCCATAAACCGGAATGCCTTGGTTACTTCTCTCAGACACTTATTCTTGTCATCTCTAGACCAATGCTGCAATAAAGATGCAATTGATAGGATAAGCAGTGAGCGGTGCTTTGAAGCACTGAAACAAAGTCCATGACGCAAAACTCTTAGGCATTTACCTTTGCCAGCATGTTGAATTTTTCACGAACGCCTCGCAACAACTCTTCTGCATCCCCCTCCCACTTGTGGAATTCCAACTCTTTTTCCTCTAAGAGTTTCTCAAAGGCCTAATTACATTAATTTAGTAAATATACTGAGTTAAAGGAGCTAACTTGCATATTGGAAGTCTCAGAGCCACTATATGATGACATACATTGACAAAATGCACTAAAATGGTAATTCAAAGTAGCTCATTAAGCAAATTAGCACAAAAAAAAGTGCAATAAACTTCAGTATTTAATAAAGGCCAACCACGTCAATTTCAAGCATTTCTTCCTAGTTAACTTTATCTTCAATGGAAAGTGGTCAATCATCACAGAACAAGCAAAGACTTACCAAAAAAATAATTATTGAACAAGCCAAAGTTTCTTTTCTTTCTTTTTAGTGTTATATTTTTTTGGATAAGTCATGTGAAAACCAAAGATTCGAGATGGTAAGCAAAACAAGAAATTTACCTAAATTTTAAGCTAGAAAAATCACAGCACAGATGTTATTTAGTTCCTTATACCAAAAAAATAGATGTTATTTAGTTCCTTATAAAAAAAGAACATAGATGTTATTTAGCATTTGCTCAAACAATGACCAGCTATTTCAAACTCTGCACCATAGCGATGTACAGTTGCAAATTGGTTCATTCAACTTAAGTAGGAGTTATTTGATTGATTTTTCTAAACCTAGCTTAAGAGAAAATCTGGACCAAATTCCATCTTACTTTGAGTCATTTCTAGATTAGATCTAATTGAAGGAGATGAGAATAAACATAGAATTTGCATTTGCCAGCCTAGACTGTTCTGATTTTCAATTAGCATCGTTATATTTATAGAGTCCTACCTAAGTCATAAACTAGTACTATTTCAGCTTCAGCATTTGCTAGACAAGATAAGAAATTACAGCCACATAATAATTACTAAAGCCCGAACTAACTAACATTAGAAGTCACTTCACCCCCTGCTCCAAAAGAGAAAAAGAAAATAGTCCAAGGTCCATCCATTGACAACAAGGAGTATATATCCCTGAGTAACTTTCAAACATGCCAAAGACACCATGTTTTCTTCAAAAGAAATGGTTATCATGACGAAAAGTTATAGGCTCAAGCTGGAATTTAATGAGTTAAACTCTAAAGATGGAAAAAGGATGCATTCAGTTGTGCTCCTTCCCAAATTTACTTAGCTCATAAATTGTTTGTTTCAATTGTTATTTTCTAAGCAAGGTCTTCATGTCTGTGTAACAATGGGAACATATGTTATCTAAAGAATCTCAACACTAGGCAACATGATTTGACAATAAAATAAAGCTCACGACAGAGGAAAAATTTTCAGCTCAGAAATGAGTTCAATATGTAATTAAACCCTTAACTGGAGATTTTTCACAAAGAGAATATTTGAAGAAAGACATTTGAAGACCAAGCTTAATTTAATACTTCGTTTCGCCATTTCCAGACAAATGAAAACTCCACAAAAACACTCAGGGGATAATGACTAACACAAAGAAGTTGTACCTTTTTGCCTATGACTTGACCTCCTGCTATGTGTGAGAAATATATGTTGTAGAAGTGGCTGAGAAATAAAGGAGGAGTCTTTTCTGCCAGTTCCTCCAGATAACTGGCGTAACTGACTCCAGGACTGCTCGGTTCAGGAATCTCATAGCCCTGTTGGCTAAACCAATCTAGGTCTTTCGATATACATTCTGCTCGCTCCAATCCAGTCCTTCTGAAGTAGGCATCTAGGTTAAACAGCAAAATAGTATGGCATCATTTGAAATCCAACAAGCAATATGCCCTCTAATAGCTTCAACAGTATAATCCTTTTTTTCATTTACACAAATAAATTCAGCCCCCAAACATATTACACTGTTTCTTTTTTCTTCTATCATGAAAATGAGAACTATTGAGCTATGTATATTTATGTATATTACCTTACTGTTAGTTTTACTGTTAGCTTAGCGTAGCTGTCAATTAGTTGGCAATTAGTTAGTGTTACATGTTATAAGTGGAGGACCCCACATGTGTATATATGTACTCATTTATTGAACTAATAAGATTTACAGAGTTCATTTCTAAAATTGTTCTCTCTCAGACTTCTCTCTCCCGAAGCTTCTGAACTTTCACCATGGCAGCTCAAGCTTGAGCTCAAGGTTCTCTGTGCCTTCTTCCCCTTTACATGGTATCAGAGCATTGTTCTATCAGATCCTATTACTCGATGCTTGTTGAATCGTGACTTTCATTGCGAAATCGGGAATTTCGATTTTGCCCTAATTTTCAATTTGGCCATTTCTGTTCTCCCAAATTAACTCTCACATGGCTATTCTCGATCAAGCTGACGATTCCGGCGTTACCTCAGGTAGTCCTATTTCTACCCCCATTTCTGAGCCCAATATCTATCCAAATTGTTCCTTTTACATGTACCCTTCTGACAACCCTGGTGCAATGTTGGTGGCAACTCCTTTCAACGGTATCGGTTATCGATCTTGGAGGAGAAGCGTTCTACGTGCTCTTTCAGTAAAGAACAAGTTAGGCTTCATCAATGGTGAGTGCAAACGTCCAGAACCAGATTCCCCATCCTTTCGTCAGTGGATGCATTGTGACGATATGGTTACTTCGTGGATCTTAAATTCCCTTGCTAAAGATATCGCAGATAGCGTAGAATATGCAAATGATGCAGCAGAATTATGGATAGAATTAGAGGATCGCTATGACCAAACCAATGGAACCAAGCTATACCAAATTCAGAAGGAAATTAATGATTTATCTCAAGGAGTTCTCGACGTTACAGGTTATTACACAAAAATGAAAAGGTTATGGGAAGAATTGAACAATTTGAGTGCCAAATCTCAATGTAGCTGCCAGTCACCTGCGGAGCCAAGGAATTCATGCATAAGGCCGAACAAGACAGGCGTCTGATTCAATTTTTTATGGGACTTAATGAGGTATATACGGTTGTGCGAGGAAGTATTCTGATGATGAATCCGTTGCCATCAGTGGCTCAAGCATTTTCTCTGCTGATCCAAGGGGAAAAACAAAGGGAAGTCAGACCAAGCAACTCGCTTAGGATGGAATCTGCATCTATGAATGTCAACACTTCTAGGAACATCAGCTTGCCTACAATGGAATCTACCTTTTTGAATGTCAATACATCTAGAAATGAGGGCTTCAAAACCATTATTCTACTGGGAATCACTCAAATACCAGGCCTCGTCCATTCTGCGGTTATTGCAAGCGTCCAGGGCATACCAAAGATAATTGTTTCAAGCTGCATGGTTATCCTCAAAACAACACCTTTAATCCTAGATTCAATAAGGGCAAAAGGATTTCTGCCAATGTGCATGGTGCACCAATTGAATCCATGTCCAGTTAAGGATGATGGGATGAGCTCTCAAGGGTGCAGTGACAACAACAACATGAGTTCCCCTCTTAACTTGACTAAGGAACAGTATGGGAAACTATTCAGTCTACGACAACAATTTAACATTGGGGGTGGAGGAGAGAACACCGCCAGTCCGGCTCTAACCAATGGAAATGCAAATTTTGCAAGTATATTTGCTTGTTCTGCCTCAGTCTTGTCTATTGATTTTGGTTTACTATCATGTAGATGCTTTACACCAAGTGTTGACCTCTGGATTTTAGACTCCGGAGCATCCAGCCACATGACCTTTAATAAATCCCTGTTATCTCACACTAAAACTCTTTCATATCCTTTGCTAATCACTCTACCCAATGGCTATCGAGTGAAAGTGACAGAAATTGGAACTGTAACACTTACATCTCAGATAGTATCGCACAGAGTCCTTTATGAACCTTCTTTCAAGTATAATCTCATATCCATTCATTGCCTTGCTTCACAGCTTAAAAGCTTAGTTGCCTACTCTTCATGTCTTCTGCAGGCCCCTTCAACGAAGAGGCCTTTGGAGATTGATGAGATCAAGGATGGATTATATCTCATTTGCTCCAACTGTCTAAAGAACTCAGTTTCAGTTTCAAACTCTGCTCCTTTGAATTCTTGCACTGTAATACCTACTTCATGTGATGTCAATAGTTTACATTCTCACATTCACTCACATGTAAATGCTTCACACACTCACACTCATCCATGTTCACTTGTAAATACGTCCAATTGCAATAAAACCCAGTGCTCTACTTCACATTATGCTTTGCCTAATACAAACAATGTGGACCTTATATGGCACAATAGGTTGGGACATGTACCTTTTGTGAAGATGAGGGGTATATCATCAATTCCAGACCAATTTTCATCAAAATAGCCTTTCCTTAGTTCAATATGCCCCATGGCCAGACAATCCAGGCTACCTAGAAAACAAGCTCCACCAGTAATACCTTTGATCTCCTACATGTTGACTTGTGGGGACCTTATCATGAACCTACTAATGACAATTTTAAATACTTCATTACCTTGGTGGATGATTATAGTAGGTGTACCTGGACACACCTCTTGAGCTCCAAAAGCAATGTTTTACAGATCATTAAAGCTTTTCTGTCTATGGTCAGTACCCAATTTCAAACTAAAATCAAGTGTATTAGGTCAGATAATGGCCTAGAGTTTACCAACACTGAGTCCACTCATTTCTTCCATTCCAAGGGAATTATTCAGCAGAAAACATGTCCTTATACACCTCAACAAAATGGAGCGGTTGAAAGGAAACATAAGTACCTCCTGGAGACTGCCAGGGCACTCTTGTTCCAATCCAAACTACTCCTCAAATATTGGGGAGAATGCATATTAACTGCCACTTACATTATCAATAGACTACCCACTAGCCATCCCAAAAACATAACTCCTCTTGAATGCACATACAAAAGAGTACCTACTTACTCTTATCTTAGAAGTTTTGGTTGTTTATGTTTCCCTACCACTCCTAAGCCTCACAAAACAAAATTTGAGCCAAGAGCAACACCCCATGTCTTTGTAGGTTACCCCTATGACACAAAAGGGTACAAGGTCCTTATCCTACTTACCAAGAAAATTTCTGTTTCCAGAGATGTGGTGTTTCATGATAATGTATTTCCCATTGCTCTTTTACCTGATGTTGTACCTTTTCCTTCTGTCTTTCAATTTATTCCTTTTGTTGATGACTTGCCTTCTCATTATAACAATCCTGGTAAGTCTGCAACCCTTTCTCCTTCATCCAACAAACCATCCTCATATGTTTCCCCATTACATTCTTCTTCTACTCTTCATCCCATTTCTCCTCCTATAGCTACTAGGAAGTCCTCTAGACCTCATAAGTTAACTGTTCACTTAGAGGACTATTTATACTCCCTTCCCAACTTAAAACCTCCTGTCTCTACTGATTCTCCCTTGTCTCTTAGTGCTTTGTTCTCAAATCATCACCATGTGTACCTTACTTCTTTACTCCCAGATAGTCAGCATTTTGTGCAAACTATTTGTCATGATAGTGAGCCTTCTTCTTATGAAGAGGCAGCCTTGCAACCTGCTTGGCAGGAGGCTATGTCTTTAAAGTTTGGGGCCTTACATGCAAATAACACTTGGGACCTGGTTCCTTTACCTTCTGGTAAGAAAGCCATAGGTTGTAGATGGGTCTACAAGGTTAAACACGGGGCTGATAGGAGCATAGAGAGATTCAAGGCCAGATTAGTTGTCAAGGGCTATACCCAGCAGGCTGGGTTGACTACACAGAAACCTATTCCCCTGTTGTAACAATCCCTACAATTAGAGCACTCATAGCCACTGCAGTTAAGAAACACTGGGACATCTTCCAGCTTGATGTGAACAATGCCTTCCTCCATGTGATTTGGAGGAAGAGGTATACATGCAATTACCACCTGGTCTGGTAGTGGAGACACCTGGAGTTAGGGGTGTTCATGGTTCGGTTTGGATCGGTTTTCCCTAAAAAGAAACCAAACCAACTAAGTCGGTTTTTCAAATATTAGGACCAAACCAAACCAATTAAATCGGTTTTTCTAGATTCGATTTATGTCGGT
This sequence comes from Nicotiana glauca, assembly GCA_026770625.1. Taxonomy (NCBI): domain Eukaryota; kingdom Viridiplantae; phylum Streptophyta; class Magnoliopsida; order Solanales; family Solanaceae; genus Nicotiana; species Nicotiana glauca. The sequence goes on from MU738115.1 coordinate 19,374, forward strand.
TTTTCGGTTTTTTCGGTTATTTATCGGTTTTTTCTTAAATAGAAGATATACACTACCAAATACATATTCCGGCGACCACATTTTCAATGTAACACTATCAAATCAATTGCCCTTTGAGAAATCTATTATTTACCAAAATATATTAATGATAATTAAATCAAATAGTGATGAATAATTTAAGGACTCAATTAAAAATATGTTATTTTTAACACGAAATGGATTCTTACACTAAACAAAAGAAAACTACCAATCAAACTAGAATGTAAATCTAAAGAACTATATTAAAAGTGCAAACTATTAATATTTACCATAAACTTCTTTAAACTTTGTATAACAATATACATATATAGGCGTAATAATAAATTTTGAAATAGCTACTCCTATAGTCGGTTTGGTTCGGTTTTTTTCTGATTAAAACCAAAACCAAACCAAATTTGATCGGTTTTTAAAATTCAAATCCAAACCAAAAAGTATCGGTTTTTTTGGTCGGTTTGGTTTGGTTTTCGGTTTGGTTCGGTTTTTCGAATTTTTATGAACACCCCTACCTGGAGTTGTCTGCAAGTTAAGAAAATCTCTCTATGGCCTAAAACGGGCTAGTAGAGAAATTGGCAACTGCTCTATATTCCAAAGGTTATGTTCATTCCTTGTATAATTATTCTCTCTTCTACAAGAAATCACCTTCTTCCACAATTTTTTTTGTTGTGTATGTTGATGATGTCATTATACTGGGACCAGTTCTACACAGATCACTGAATTGAAATCCTTCTTACATGACCAATTCAAGATTAAGGACCTGGGCAGACTTCACTACTTTCTTCGTTTAGAGGTCCTTTACAAAGAAGATGGGGTTATCATCTCCAAGAGAAAATTTGCACTGGATCTCCTGAAGGAGTTTGATTATCTCCATTGCCCTACTCTTGCTTCTCCTCTTGATCCCAATGTCAAACTAAAAGCTAAAGAGGGAGTTGTTCTCTCATATCCTACTTATTACGGGAAACTAATAGGCAAGCTTAACTTCCTTACTAACACAAGGTTGGACATTGCCTTTGGTGTCCAACACTTGAGCCAATTTATGCAGGATCCTCGAGAGCCCCACTTACAAGCTGCCATTCACTTGCTTAGGTACCTCAAGGGTGATCCCACACTTGGTATTTTTATGTCCAATGATCCTGATTGTATCAAAGAGTATTGTGACTCCGACTGGGCTATCTACCCAGATTCCAGCCAGTCAATAAATGGTTACTTGGTGCTGCTAGGTACCAGTCCCATTAGTTGGAAGTCTAAGAAGCAAGAAACCATTTCTCTTTCCTCCGCTGAAGCTGAATATAGGTCTCTTACAAAGGTAGTTGGAGAACTGACTTGGTTGTGCGGATTGTCTGAGGAGCCGATTGTTTCTTTTCCTACACCTATGTGTGTATTGTGACAGCCAATCTGCTTTACACATTGTTAGGAACCCTGTGTGCCATGAGCGGACCAAACACATCGAGGTTGATTGTCACTTTGTGAGGGATAAGCTTCAAGAAGGTCTCATATCCTTGCATCACATTGGCACACATAACCAATTGGCAGACATTCTCACCAAGGCCCTCACTGGCATCAAACATTCCACTGTGTTAAGCAAGTTGGCTGTGAAGACCTCATCTCCAACTTGAGGGGGGTATTGAGCTATGTATATTTCTATGTATATTACCTTACTGTTAATTTTACTGTTAGCTTAGCTTAGCTGTCAATTAGTTGGCAATTAGTTAGTGTTACATGTTATAAGTAGAGGACCCCACACGTGTATATATGTACTCATTTACTGAACTAATAAGATCTACAGAGTTCATTTCTGAAATTGTTCTCTCTCAGACTTCTCTCTCTCGAAGCTTATGAACTTTCACCATGGCAGCTGTTAGACCTCCGCCAATTGAGCTCGACTTGACAACAACAGTGTTGTCATGAGGCAGCAAGAGTGTTGCAACGAGAGGTGCGCGAGCAGCACCAAAGTCAAAAAAGGGAAAACGGGCAAGCGATGCTAAAGCTTTGAACGGATGCGAGGCAGCTTGGCAAGGGCTTGACAATGAGTTGCGGGCTAAGGGTGACACTTGATTGTGACAAAGGCATCAAGGCATGAGGCAGTGATGCCAAGGCAAGGCAAAAACGGATAGGCAAAGGCAAGCAAATGTGCAACGGGAAGGCAGTGCGCGGGCAGATTTGGCATGGCGTTGAGTTGCGGCAAACGGGCCAAGTTCGTGGGCTATGGCCAGGCAAATTAAGGCACAATGCAGTTGGAATACAATGGCATTGAAGCTGTTCCAAGCCAAGGCACGAAATTGGGCAGCAACATTGGAAATGACCAAGTCAATGGCTGTTATGGCACATGCTGTGCACATGGGCAGCAGTTGAGTTTGTCTAAAATGCTGGCAGGAGTTAGCAACGTTTTTGGAGGCCATGATCTCACTATCTTTAGCATGATTTACATGATCCTAGTAGTTGGGGGTGTCAACTACACTAAAGTAAAATAGTGGGCTTAGTGGTCAAGTGTTAATGCCTAAAATGGGGCAACTATTGTGTAAATGGGGCTGATTCATGTTCTATAAATGGACAACACCCATCCCTTTGTGGAAAAATGTGAAAAAAAACGTGTGAGAGCACACAAGAGAGTTGAAAACGTGAAGAATGCATGTTTTCTGATTTAGGAAGAGTCATAAGTCTTGTTTTCAAGAGTGGAAACACTAAGGCTAAGAGTAGTCTTGTGAGGGTCAAGAGTGATCTTCATTTTTGTACACGGATGTACGCCGGAGTTTGAGTTTCTTTGTATGCTCGAGTTAAATACAAAGTTGGGAAAAGAGTTTCCTGTAAACTTGTGTCTTTCGTTCATGTTTAAATTATGTCCCTTCACTATATTTTCATTGCCTAAGTTCATTCTAAACTTACTACGTTGAACGCTGCCTAAATTTATCTAAGTCCAAAGTTGCTGAAATTTTGGCCGAGTGTTGGAGCAGGCTGAAGTCAAGTCGGTGCTTGGCTGCTGCGCGGGCTGATTTTGTGAGACATAAAACGAGCCCGTGACAACTGGTATCAGAGCGGAGCAGGTTTGTGGTGGAGACACGACGTGCAGTGGCAGATTTTGTGGTCTTGTTCGAGAACATGGCTGGTGGTAACAATGAATTGCGGGATAGGCTAGCGAAATTAGAAGCATTGATGGGAAATGTTCTGGAAGGGGAAGAACTTCAGTCTCTTGTGACTAGAATTGCATTTCTTGAGGCAAAAATGACAAGGCTTAGTCGTGAAAATGCAGATCTGAAGGCCGAGACGATGATACTACGACGTGCTGTGGGTGAGGATGCTCCTCAACGTGGTGCTGAACGTCTCAAAGTGAGAATACCTGAACCAAAGGCATTCGGAGGTGCAAAGAGTGCACGTGAATTGGAGAATTTTCTTTGGGATATGGAACAATACTTTCATGCTATTCGTGTGCAAGACGAAGAGGAGAAAGTAAACTTGACTAGCATGTATTTGAGTGATGATGCTAAGTTATGGTGGCGCACTCGTGTGGCAGAAGATGAAAGTCTTGGTAGACCAAAGATTGAGTCGTGGAGCAGCTTAAAAAGGAATTGAAGGATCATTTCCTTCCTAGTAATACATCTTGAATTGCTAGGGACAAACTGAAAAAGTTGAAACATACCGGATCAGTTCGAGCATATGTGAAGGAGTTCACATCATTGATGCTGAGCATCAGAAACATGTCGGAAGAAGACAAGTTGCACAACTTCATGAGCGGGCTGCAACAGTGGGCACAACTTGAGTTGCGAAGGCAGAATATTCAAAACCTCGCAAGTGCTGTAGCTGCTGCGGATGCATTGGGCGATTTTCATATTAATGAGGAGAATTCTGCTTCAAAGTCCAACGACGG